>JAGDQP010017173.1:0-11634 GCA_022664845.1 Lepisma saccharinum | reverse complement strand
CTACCTTCCCTCTTCTTTTTACGTATTATACTCTCTAGTATTCTACTTACATTGGCTTACTGTCTTCAAACACACTCGATCTAAGTTCTAACGTCTGACAGGTGCAACGTGTTCTAATTGAAGCAAATATGAGGCAGTTTAATAATGTAATAAATGCAGAAATTTCAACTAGTACCACATGTTTCAGACCTTCGTACATATCAGTTGAAATGATTCACTGCAGAAGCAATTAGTGCAAGAGATAATTGTTTTAGTTGCTGGATCAAACTTCCCATTTAATTCGCAAATTTCACCGTGTACTTTGAATTTAGTAGTTTATAGGCTTTCGAGAACAATGAACATCAAAAGCAGAACATCACGAGCGTACATTAAACTGAAATTAAAGCTAACTATACTTTGGAAGGAATTATAACCATTTTGACAAGAACTACAGTGAGGAAACATACACAAATATGTGAGAAGCATGTTTTTATTTCTTGTGGAAATCTTCATACAAATATACATCGCCGTCCAAGTCGTCTTCAGGTAAGCAAGGCGAACTGTCTTTAGTTATAATAACTTCCTCTATCGTCTCGTTGTCCGCTCCAGGCTTCCCAAGAGCGTACGGCGGCTGGTCCCTTGTCTCTACGAAGAATATCCCTCTGGTGCTTATAAAAAGATACGTTAAATAAAATATCAGTGAGTGGAAATAAAAGTTCAAAACGACTAATCAACATAAAGTTTCACTAGTCACTCTACAGCAAAAGAGAAATACTTTAAAAGCGCTTAGGACTACTATTCAACCTCCCCGTGTATTGCTACTGGTTACAATCAATGGCTTCGGATGGGCTCTGAAGAGGCGGTGCGACCTCAAATCACGCTCCTGCCAACCAATCTGACAGATATTTCTGGGATTTTCCTCAGTCTCCCAAGATAAATCTTGGAATGATAATCCGAGGTAAGTATATCGCAAATTAGAATTAAATATAGTTGCCTGTTGATCGTAGAACTTGAACAGCTTAGAAGTAATTTCAGGTTGAGACTGAGCCAATCTCCAGGGTGACTCGAAAGTCTGGCAGATAAGATTAATTCTGTAATCATATTCTTCTCATTGTTATTTTAAGGACTGAATCCTATGTTTCGATTGATTTCTTAATCTGCATCATTTGTATATTCTCCACACTGTTAACTATTTTGGGAAAGTTTCTTGATATACCGCTTAATGTTTCAGAAAAATGTGTATTTACAGCTCTCGACAGTAATCCTGGAAAAGTACACAGAAATTTATTTTACGTTATTTGAAGTTCTGAGTTTTCAATTCCAGTCTGATTTGCGCAGAAAGAGAAAAGGGTTTCTTATTGTAACCAAATGTCAAGCGTTTCCTGCCACTTATTCCGATCCCTAATTGACACAACCAAAAATGATTGAAACGTGGCACAAACAGTGGGAGTAACTTAGTTTGTGTCTTCGGTGTTCACTTATGACTGGCACCTTGGTCCTGTCGGGGAGATGCTGATGGACTTCCAACCCGTGTTCGCGTTCTGCTTGAGGCTTGAAGCTGGGAAGTCATTTATCACTGCTATTCCCGCCCGTCTGCCTGTCGACAACTTTCAACTCAAGAGTTCTTAGGGTTACAAAAGTGGATTAGGTATTGCTGGAAAGGTCTGAGCGAAACTTGTCCAACGAAACATAGATCATTCAAATTTGACGGTAGCTGCTGAAGGCTGGTAGGAGCACAGATTCCCCGACTGGACTTCGCCTCACTTGTGTTCCGTTCACTCTTTGAACTTAATTATTATCTACTTTTATCAGTCGAGTTACTGGAAATTTCCAGCAAACTTTTTTTTACGGGAGTATTTCTGAAATTTTTTACAGTGTGGGTCGTGCAGATAATAAGTAGCAAATTAGCTTTACGGTGGTAATAAGTTGTAATGCTTATGACCTAGAAAGTGGAACCAGAGGATTTAGATTACGGCATTACGCAACCAGTAGAAACATAAGATACAATCTTGAAATAAGTCTAGGCGCTGACATGTAATGGACAAACTCAGTCATAACTTTATGAAACTCAGGGTGAACTGCCGCATCGGATGCCAACGTCGAACCTAACTGTGAAGAACCAATTTAGACTCTTGTTATTCAGCCCTCATTAGCTGTGTTAGGTTGTCAATGTATAATATATATTTTTTAGAGTTTTTGTAATGTTTCAAAATAGTTGTACATGGTTGAGTGGATGAGAAGGCCGTGATGGTTTTAAGTACGCTATGCAAAAGAAGGCAACGCGACCCAAAAGTGGATCGGGTTCTGAAAGTGCCCTGGAAGAAAGTTCCGGTAGTTACACGAGTGATATACAGTATGTTCCATGGTGTGTTATTGTTAGAAGGTATCGCCATCTGGTTTTACAAATGAAAAATCAAACCACAGGAAAGAGACTCTACCGAATCACAAATTAGTAGGAGTTGACTGTCAAACAAGAGTACTTACTACTTTTTAGGTACAAAAAATATATAAATCTAATACTTAAAACTTAGAGTGTGATAACTCTTCTGAAAGTGCAATATTTGCTCTCTGTGACTGCGTAAACGAATGTTAGAATTATTGTGTACTGAGTGCCTTAAATTTGAATTTAATGTCGAAAAGCACATATTTTCTCCCGGTTCCGAAGGTGGTCATTCTGAATTCCTTAGTTTATTTGCTCACTTCTTTATGTTCCAGAGTGGCTCTTTTTATAGATGTATTTGCTTTTAGTTAGTCCTTTCTCTAAAATGTTTCATTTCTTCGTAACGAACTTTGTGGGAGTTTGACCATTTACTATGACTTGTTTAATCTCCGACTTACATTAAGCTGAAGAATGTATAATTATTCATATTTCTTTTACATTTATTAATATTTTTTATATTTAGTTTACATAGCCTTTACATCATGTTTTGTATTTTAGGGTTTCAATCCCATTCAGGTCTTGTAGTGCTTCCACATGCGCAAGCTTAGGCCCGTATGTGGAACACCTTTAGGTTACTGTATTCCGAAGATGATCCACATGTATCATGTTAATTCTTGAGTGAAAAATTAGGAAGTTTCGTTATAGTTTCATCCCCAGTCTATTAATCTTATTCAGAACGAGTTTAAGTTTGCTTATGGAAAATTTGAGCTTTCCATGTTTCATATCAATGACACAAGCTTCGCCTAAGGCTTTAAGCATGGCCACCTTTGGCTCACCTACCTTGTGAATATCACTTACTTGTTAGGACATGGTTCTCCCATTGGCACACCTTCGAAACTGGTTCCTACGCACCAGCCCAATAAATAGTAGAAGAACCCACTACATTGAGAGGCCCAGAAGAACTCTTCTGATGTTACAGACTCTGCAAAATATATTGGTGACATCATGTGACTGCATTTCGGGTGATCTGAAAACAAAAACAACCAGAATACGTAGAATGTTTTGTTGAAACAACGAAGAAAACAGAACTACTTTTTCTGATGCTTTAAGACTTAAAGGAAACAGTGAATGAGATCACATCCAAAAATACATTGAAGTTTCATTAGAAGAATCTACGTCCTATAGACAGGTAATATGTAAAAAATCTACCCATATTAACTGAAAGATACCGAGATAGGAGCTGCAATATTAGTGTGAAATGTACAAAAAGTGTATTTTTATAGTTCAATCAACAAAGGTAACTTCTGCTTCGCTTTCGCCCTGGAATGAAACAACGACGACTTGTAACGTCACCTCCCATCCCGCAGCACTCTTCCCCAGGGTGTTGTGAGTCGTTTGAGCCTTTAGTTCTTTCCCCTGGCTGAGAATATGATTTGCATATGAAATGGTAAATTTTGAAATATGTATATACTTAGGATTAAATTAATTGTATTTGTATTAGTGAATAATTAATCTAATTTGACTATTTTTTCTTCTTTCCAATTTTCTAAAGCAGATCTTCTTCCAACACACTTCCTATTCTTTGTCTTTCTATCTCGGTATTACGCGTAGATTATAAGGATGTGTTTATTAATTATTTGTATTTTATTTTATGCGGTGTTGAAACTAATTACAAACATTAAACTTGGTTTCCCTGTTTACATTAAAGTAATGCCTTTGCACGTTAGTACTTAAACAAAAGTCTAGAATATCAGCAATCGGCATTAGCTATGTTTGAATTTAGTTTAAAAGGAAGATACTTCAGATTTGATTCAATGAAAGTCGTGGTGCTTCTTCATTCGCAATGGCTGAAACTTCGTTTGTTATATCCTCAAGAAGCTAGTGAGTCATAATGGTTATATATATCATTTTCACTCCTGTTACGGCAACAAGCGCTACTGGCGCTGTGAGAAAAGAACTATTTGTTCTGCTCGGTGCATCTCTACTTGCAATGATGACAGAGTGGAATTGCTCAAAGATGGTACAAACGATCACTTTCACGGAACATTTACAGAGTTAAAAATCCGTCAGCTAAGATCAACCTTGAAATGTAATTTGAAATGCAATTCTGAAGAGCAATCTAATGCTCCCCCACGAATACTTGTGAGGGAAACATTAGTCGGAGTTCAAGAAGAGGAAATACTGGTGTAATTACCGGACAGAAATACGTTGACAAAATCTGTACGGCGAAATCAGCAGCATAACCGACCTCGTCTGCCCCAAAATCTTCAACAGTGTGAGATAATGCAACCGTACACAGTTAGTGAAGTCGGCGATTTTTTTTTTCAGTTTGATTCTGGGTTGAATAATCCGAATTCTAATGTGGTTCACGCAGCATGATTTCGATCTCTTCGCTGAAAGTGACAAAATACTTTGTGATGGCACCTTTAAAACTGTACCTAATCTGTTTTTTCAACTTTTCACCATACATGCAATATTTATGGGACAATCCTTTCCATTTGTGTATTGTCTCACTGTTAGGAAGACTGAAGATACATATTCGCGTGTTTATTAATTACTCCAGAAATATGGTAATGAACATGGGATGCCCCTTCAACCAAGAAAAATATTAATGGATTTTGAGGTTGCGGACATCAACGCAGCACGAGACTCATTTCCAGATGCAGCGGTGAAAGTGTGTTTATTCCATTTCACACAAGCTATTTGGCGCCAGTGCTGTAATCACGGACTAGTACCAGAATATAATGACCCTCAGAGTTTAAGAGTAAGAAACGAAGTGCGAATGCTACTTGCTTTATCCTTCATTCCATTGGATGACTTGTTGGATATTTTTGATAACATTACTGAAGATATGAGTGATACAGTTCAAGATGTCGTTTCCTGCATGGAATCGAATTACGTTAGAGGAAGACCTGCTAAAGGACGAAGGGGACCTACGCCTCCACGTTTCCCACCGGAGTTGTGGAATGTTTATGAAAGCACTCTTGCAGGGGAAAAGAGAACTACAAATACAGTTGAAGCCTTCCATTCGAAATTTCAAAAGATGGTGGGCGTCCATCATGCATTAACATGGAGATTCCTTGAAAATATGAAGAAAGAACAACGAGATGTAGATATCATGATAACTCAGTTACGGGGCGGTCACCAACATATTCGTAATCCTGTGTGCAAGAATTATGTGACAACCCACAGAAGAATACAAAGAATTGCGGACAACTACAGAATTTACAGAGACGAAGTGCGCACGTATCTTCGTGCCATCAGCTACCACTTAAAATTGCGTAGATTTCAAAGTCACGAACAAAATTGACTGAAGAGTTGGAGTGTGAAGTGTAATGCAGCAGTAATTGTTAAGTGACATAAAAACGCAAAGGAATATGTGTCAAGTTTCAGTGAAGAAATAGTTAATCAGCAGAAAATGGAAAACCGTGCGAAATCTATTATTTTTCCAATAATAAGGTCCTTAAATGTCACATTCTTTACAACATTGTTGTGTGAAGGGAGTAGGAACGTTCCATATATTCATATAATATGTTTTTTTAATGACTTTAGGTTAATCATAAGTCTCGTTTCTGTTTATTAATCACTGATGGTTTTTAACGCTGGCAAACTTTTTCACCTACTGATAGTTGTATAAAATCAGAATCCTGAAGATTTCTTTCCTTTTCAAAACCACGTCTCAACTATGCGAAATATTTACTTGTTAGTTCAGACAATAAGAATTCCGCATATCAAATGGTACTCGAATGTTAACATACCCTACTGCAACATATACTTCAATGTGTGGAAACACGGTATAATTAGTTATTAATAAATGTGTTGAATTACTTCATATTTTAAATATTTTATAGTAAAGTAGTTTTTTACTTACTTATAACCTCCTAAATTCTGTTTATTTAATTTTCCTCTTTTAATTTTGCATTTTAATTTATTAATAATCTTTAGGCAACTTTGACTTAGCTCAGTTTGAATTTGCCTTTCATTTACATTCACATATACAAGTAGTAGATAGAAGGAGGAAATTGCAAGTTCAGTATGAAGAAGATGTTACAAGTTTGACGATTTTTCGTTGCTACAAACACTGAGCTGATTTTGTTCAATTTACATTACATTTCAATACAGCTTTTATTTAAATTTCATTGGCAACATTTGTATGTAGTATGTAAATTGTATCGTCTGAGCCAAAGAGGCCGAAAGGCCATAAATAAATTCAAAATCTAAATTGTATTTATAAGAAAAGGTGTTACGACTATAATGCTTCCGTAGAATATTTCGAACCTCTTTCTTTATTTGTTATTTGATTACGTTAAACCCTAAACGAGCACATGACTGACACTTAACATAAAAATGTTAGAAACAACGAAAGACCCTAAAAATGTATTTTACCCGAATAGGAGCATTCTTCACTCACTCCAGTGGTCTGCGCATGCGGGTTGGTGTTTCCCTCCATTGACATAGAAGTCGCAATGGCCAGTGGGTTCTATTTTCCCATACACTCCTGCGTTCGTGTGAATAATATCTACAAAATCAGCGTCTGTGGCATCCAACTTTGAAGACAAATGAAGAGTGGCGAAGAACGGAAGCGCAGGATCCAAACCTAAAAACAAAGCAGAAACTAGTGCAAACTAACACATCTGCACAACATATGGCATGCAATAAGACTCGACAAGCTGCTGAAATTTAAGGAAGTACGAACTAGTCAGATTAAAATTTCTTCTTACAAAATAATAAACAGTGTATTTCCTCCTATGTACATTTTCTAAATTGTCTTTGATGTATAGGAGATGGGAACTGGTCTTTAGGCCGCTAAACTTGTGTCTATATCCATAATTAATAATATTTTCATTTTCCTGAAAGTGAATCACATTACCCCTAAGCAAAATGCAATGTTTATTACTCCTGTTCTCCTTCAGTCATTTTACTAACTTCTTGTATAACGGTTATGATTATACAAGACAATATTCACTTGTTAGTGCACTTTTGCAGACGGGCGAATGACAGTTTCCATGTAGATTCCAAAGAGTTGCGCTGTTGAGGCAGTTCTTTTATTGGCGCCATACTGGAGTCACAAATAACAAATGAACAACGGAATTCCAAACGGTAGACTTCCGTTTAGCGAAAGTCAAGGCTGCGAACTCTCATTGGCTGATGACATGACGTAGTAGGTAATGGTATAGCAGCTGACAGATGAAGCATCGGAAGTGCTAATATTATTTTTTGTCAACAAATGACGGCTTCATTATGCATAAGACGAGGTATACAATCATGAAGAATAAAGTAGACTCGCTTTAATGTACGTTACATGGCTGTGGAACACTGAAGGGATAGTACCAGACACGTATCTACAAGTTGCTTTTAGGAGGGGTACACGGGCTCCAAGGTGTGCCTACGTATGTAATGCATACAATTGCTCCTAATGTTATACTAATTCTGTATAGAACTCTGAGTTTTGGGTGATCCGGATCCCCCGGACCCACTCCCTAATTATTTCCTGGGTAGTATTATGGTAAAAATAAAACTTTATTTCTGTAAACACAATGAAACATTTGAGAGGTGTATCATTAACGTAATTATCCTATTGTTTGCAGAGGGGTTGCTGTATAAAGTGAAAGGATGGATGGAGAAAAATAGTCAAAAGTATTTAATTTTTGCATAATAAATATAAACTTGAAGCAAATAAAGGACTCTGGCAATTTGTGCAATATAGTGCTAAGAACCCTTCTGTAAAACGTAGTTTGTGCTTGCCAATGGTTTGTTGTCGCACTCAAGATGTCACCAATACACCACATCAATGTTAGCTTTTCCACAGCAATCTAATTTTTTTATTTAATTAGCGGAGATTGCAGATAGGGTTTATTGTCGCACGAAGGCAAACGACATATTAAAATCATACTTTCACTGTTGTTAGTTTGCATTTCTACTATCCACAACAATGTCCGCGTCGCTGCTCCAACTACGCCGTTTTCATAGTACGTGCATATCACTAACACTCACTTGTCAACATGTATTTTCCTTTAATTTCGACATCTCCTGTTATGAGAACCGTGTTTGAAAATCGCTAACTTTTGGTTGGATATTATAATCATTAGATCAAACAATTAGCTACAGAAAATTCCTTTCATGCATAAACCGCTATTGACAATTATGAGATGGTGGGATGTACGCCTAAATACGTTCTCTGAACAATTCCGAAGTCTAGCTAGAACTTTCGTTAAAATTAGGTTACCTTACTTCAGCGTTAAAATATGGAATTCTCACTTCAAACTCTTTCAAATATACCAGTTTTTCGCTTTTCCTCTCTGGTATGAGATAAAGAATATCGGATATTTCATTCATTTCCTCGAACAAACACGTGCACAACACGCTTTGCAAACAACGCAGACTTTACAGCCCCACACATTCCATTTTCGTACAACTATAAATCCTATGAGTACTTAACAGAATTTCTGTATTACTTGTCCTTGATAGGATAATGTGTTAATTAATATGATGCTGTTATCATTTTACAAAATTCTTCATCCCTGAAACAGTTTAATGCGTAAATCACGGTATCTTTGCTTTTTCTCTTTCGATTGATTCAATTACTGTACACCAAAAATCGAGACTGTCATAGGCTAAATTGCATTGGTCTGAATAATGCAATTTTCATTTACGACTTAAACGTCAGGTTCGCTGGATGACTTTAATTTCCTTTCCGAAAACATGTACTTTGCGGAGTTTCAACCATTTTCTAACGAAAGGCATCGTGGATTCGAGTTTACACTTTCGGTGCTTCGTCTGTAAAATGCAATATCTACTGACGTCATAATTTCAGCCAATCATCCTTAGGGCTATAGTAATTTTAAAAATGAAAACTGGGTAGAAAAGAGACTTTCATTTTGTTTTTTTAAACTCACGGTAATTCCACAACAAAGTGCACAGCGCAGAATGTTCTCGCCATTTCGCGCGAGAAATAGCATTACAATGATTCCTACTTAGACTGAACTTGGTAGATGGCAGTATTATATCTGTTACGAAAAGTGCAATTAACTGGGGCATCATCATATGGCGAGTAAAATGGGAAAGTTAAATTATTGAATGAAAAATTCACACCATAGCTGTAGTTTACGTAGAAACGGGTAATTATAATAGGATAAACAGTCAAAAATACCACAGGGAAGTGCGGGAAATGCCACATGAAGAAAATCCGGTGAATTTATTGAAAATTTAAATTTTGACTTAGGGGAGGAAAACAAGAGTTGAAAATCGGCTGGTCCCCGGGTAAACCAAGTGATATACAGCCTTGGCTGTCCATAAATGCAGGTAAGAATAGCGACTAATATAGTACAGAGTTTCCCCATCACTTAATGAAATATGCTAGACCTCTCAATCCCTTCCAAAATTGTATTTGATGTAAATTCCGTTAAACATCAAAAATTAAAAATAATGTTGACAAACCTTTCTTTACCGCCAGAACTGGAGTTTTCGAATGTGGCTTTCGTGAAGTTAATGAACACAATATACTTCTATCTTACTCATTGGAAAGAAACAAATGAGATATATTTCAGTACTATCTGAACTCTTTGGCACGCATCACTGCAACTAAGAAATGACAGGCAAACCTCAAAATGGTTTCTAATTTACGATTTACGGCTACCTATCTCAGCACGAGCACAAAATAAAAATACTTTGGCTTAGGCGAGTCGACAGGCAACATAGTAGTTATTACTGTGATAATAAGTTCAGTGACAACTTAGGGCCCTGTCAAACAATAGGATAAGCTACATTGCTATAAAAATTGACTTTCTTTTACATTTTTTTAATAGTTTGCTGTTTATGCTTATTATACAAGGTCTGTTTGAAAAGTATCCGACCTTGACGTTGGATGGCAACACTGCACATACTGGTGGGTGCAGGTGTCCTTCATGTGCATGTCTGTTGGATGTTGTGATCCTCTCTTGCTTAAGCATTAGTAAGGTAGCCAATGTGTGTTGTCGTGTGATTCTTCACAATTCCATTTAGGGAAAATGACAGACCGTGTGGCGAACAACGATACTGCATCAACTTTTGCAAGAAACTTGAAAATAGCTAAGCAGAGAAAAATGCACAAGATTCAACAAGCTTTTAGTGACGATCCCATGAAGAGTACATAAATAAAATAGTGGTACAATCGATTCAAAGAAAGCAGTGGAAGGATCCATCCCCGCCAGATGTTGATTGTGTTCTTTGACTGCCATGTCATGATATATTACGAATACGTGCCAGAAGGACGAATATTTACGAAGGAGTATTATCTTGACATTAACCGTCGCCTACGTAATGGAATTCGTTCGCAAGAGACCAGACTGGTTTCACGAAACTGGAACATGTATCAGGATAACGCCCCAGTCCATTCCGCACACTTGTTCCAAGTTTTCTACCAAGGAATGGCATTCCTTCCGATCGCATTCCTTGTGTCTTCTGGCTTTTCTCTGAAAGAAAATCGACACTCAAAGGTATTCGCTTCGACATCCGAGAGAACATCATTCACATTGCGACGCGTTGTTGAGAGCAGTTCCAAAAATAGCGTTCCAGTCAAGTTTCCAGCAGTTAAGTGTGCGGAAGTTGAAGAGTCCTATTTCGAAGATAGTTAGGAATTGAAACGCAAAAGGTATGTAGTTTTATTTTCCTGGCCTATGGTCGGATACTTTTCAGACAGGCTGTTGCTTATGCTCTTGGCATCCTGACACACATTATGTGTTCTGCATCTGTCTAGAAAATGTTTTCCATTTCAACTGCTTGTGGCTTATCCTCTTCTTTGAGTAGTCCCGTCAATTCTAACTCTCGTAATTTGGATTTTTTTTCCGTCGTCCATGTCGAACTCTGGGTGTATGGATTAGTTACGCACCCTACATATTTGTGTTTCATTCCCTTTTTGATATGTTTCAAACCTCAAGATGAACTATAGAACAAGTCAAACAAACAAAGCACACAAGAAATTATTTACCTGTTATGCGGCCAAGAGTGCCATTTTGCAAACTGTTTCCAGCGTAAGCGGCAACGTGAGCGCCTAAACTGAATCCAATAATGTGAACATCGGATATGTCTGCACCTCCTTCGTTGACGAGAGCCTGCACCAAATAACCAATGCATTTCCCGGCATGACCAGTGTTGAGTGCAGCCGTTGGATAGCAAGGGGCTCTCGCTAAAATACTCCAATCCACTGCTATTACGTTATAACCTCCTTTCCTTAAATAAGCTGAACATGAAAAAAAGGTATGAAAAGAATCCAGTCAGAACTCTGAAACAACACCAAT
>JAGDQP010017172.1:18417-39101 GCA_022664845.1 Lepisma saccharinum | reverse complement strand
TGCTAATGTACCATCGGTACGTGAACCATCTGGTTGCAGCCGCTCCTACGGTAAGAGACATGATGGAAAGACACTAGTTCCAAGGAAAAGAGGAAGATCTCTATTACGGAATTTCACCTGCGCCGTTATTTTCGCCATCTCTGTTACTCATTCTTCTTTGAAAGCGAGTGGTGCAGCGACTCGTAGAGAGGCCGATAAAAACAGGAAAACTTGATAAGTTTATTTTTGTTGCGATCGCAATCAAATCAAGTGGTACTTGGGGCACGGCAGGCCCTATATTTAAGAGGGTGGTTGGCGGATACAGATTGTTTCTGGTGATGCCCGCGCGACCACCTTCCTAATCCAGCGTCTCCGTATTGCAGTTCAGCGAGGGAATGTATCATCTATTCTCGGTACGTTGCCTCCTGGGAAGGCATTAGATGAGATTTTCCTCCTCTAATTTTTTTGTAGAACATTTCAGAAATATTAAATTCAGTTCTGATTGTTTAATTAGTTTATACATTTTTAAGTTTAAATATAGATTGTTACAAATATGTAATAAATAAATTCAGTAGTTGATTATTGTTAAAACGTAAAATATAAGGAGGCGTTTTTATAATTAAATTGTCATAGCATTTTGATTGTTATTTTCAATTTTGGGAATGTTTATTTTTTAAAAACAAATCACTGGAAATTGTTTTGATGTTCTTGTATAATTTATCGAATATAAATAAATATTTTAGTACTTCCTTGAATGATGGAACTTAGTATTATTAAAAGCAATAAAATTGTATTTGGATGACGATTAAACTTTCCTTTACATTCCGATTGACGTAAATATTTTGTTTCGACAGTTGCACTTCCATCTAGTGACTCACATCCTTACTATTGTTAAAAGAAAGAGTATTATGTAAACGACTATATTTTCAAACTCAGCGATTTCGAAAGGTAAAAAATAAAACATGCGAAGGATTTTACCGACTCTGATCTCTCAGGGAATTAGTCGAAAATGCGTTAACTGTACACGTTGAGGAAACTAAAATGAGGAGTCAGTGAAACAGGTGTCACAAAAACGAAGAAAGAAAACTCAACAGAATAGTTTGGGTTTTATTGAAGATTATATTAGTTCCACCCAGGTTAACTAGAGGGCAATATTTACTTTTATATTTTGTTGTTTAACTATTCAACATGTCAGAAGGCTTATTTTTGTTTTAAAAAATCTGGTTTTTCATACTTTTATGTTCGGATTATTCGCTCAGTGGTGCGAATCTTTCTGGTCATGCCTTAGGGATTTTATTATACTTTGTACTCTATTACGGTAGAGTAATTACAAAGTTGCAATTTAAGCTGTTGACTTAGTTCTGTACGTAGGAGAAATTATGTTATAAAACATCTATTTTTAAAAGGTTACTGGTTATTCGAAATATGAACTCATAGTGGTATGATTCTTTGCTTTTTTAACAGAAAAATACTCTTATTAGCTCTCGCTTCTGGCTACATGTTTATAATTTTAGTCATTCTCAATGTTTGTCACTTTGATAGATACTGCCTACTATTTCTCTTTATTTTTATGGTATATACAACTGTTTGTAGATTCGAGACTTTTTATCGCTGCCAATTGCCGATTCAAAATACGTGATTTCCTACCTGAGCCAAGCGGATTGAGTGCCCATTTCCCTTGTGAAACTGAAGAAAGCCACATAAAACTTTAGTTAAGATGCCGGTAGGAGAAATAAAGTACATACTTTTTATGATTATTAGTTACTTACTATTTTTTAAATTTCATTTTAGCGTAAATGGGCATACGAGATCCCTTATTTCGATACAATATTTGTTTACATTCCTTTGCTTACGGAGCAGGAGCTCAACTTAAAATTGAGAGGTGGTTTTTCAACTGCCCGTCCACAGACCGGTAACGATCCGCGAAGCTATTGTACCGGTCTCCGACAAATGAATTAATTTCACTATTTAACACTTATTTTGTTGATTTTGACAGTTCAAGAGTAAGTTTTAATTTTAAAGATCCTTCCCTCCAAACACTAAGAATCTTAAAATGTGCTTGTTATCAACTTTTGAACTTCAAATAAACCTCTAGCTTACTTGACATATTACCGGTTCTTAAAAGTTTTTCTATGTAGTTTGCCGTGAGTGTTGAAAGGTTGAAAAACAGTGACCCAGCTGACTAGTGTTTAAATATTTTTTCTCTGGTCATCTTAGGCAAATAAATTTAATCGGGTAAAAATAATCGACATTTTAGAACAACGGCAAATAAAGTCTGGTTATTGTTTCCTTATGAGAAAGTACGATAGAAAAGATGGAATAAAGTCTACTAATGCTACTGTAGTCATAAGACCGCCATCTTGGAAAATGGCCGCCATAAAGCAGTAGTCGAGTAAAAATAATCAAAGGTTTAACAGAACCTTAAACATAAAGTCTGACAACTGTTTCTTTATTAAAAAGAGCGATAAAAATAACAAAATAAAGTTTATAAACGCTGCTGTAGTAATAAAGCCGCCATCTTAAAAACAATGTCTGTCATGAAGAAATAACCGGATAAAAATAATAGAAATTTTGAAGCAACCGCAAACAAATTGTAACATAAAATCTCACAGCTGTTTCTTTGTGAAAAAAAAAATGGTGATAAAAACGATGGAATGAAGTTTGTGAACGCCACTGTTCTAATCAGACCGCCCTTTTGGAGAAAAGTCGGCAAATTGACTAATCTAGGTAATGCTTCAAATCATAACAGAAGTGTATTACAATCCAGATCCAAATCCCCACCACAACGCTCCTCACCGCGAAACTAACGTACTCACAGTTTGAGTGTTACTGACTGTAAAGCAGATGACTCCATGAACGAATCTCAAGATTTAGATCAATCAGCTTTGTCAATTCACTTCTTTCTTCTTATAAATTTTGATACACAATACAAGACTCCTAAACTCTTACTGGATCATGGAATGGAATCATCACCAAATCATCAGACATCGATTTTGCAAACAAAATCTTCATTAAACATATTTTTGAAATATTCGGGAGAAACGCTAGACTCACACCACTAGCAGACAGTCGTCACCACCGAAACGCTCAGTTATGCTCTCAGTGGTAATTAGAGGAGTCTTCCTGACAGATCAGTTGAGAAAGTAGAAACTGAACCTATAGCAGAAGGCCATATTATCTCTAAATACCTCCGCATCATCACACAAGAAAGAACTCCAAGTTACATCATCCGAGTGCTAACCTCTCATCAACTGACAATAGACGAACTGTCACGACATGGAACATACCGTACATTTACAAGAGATAGAGTCCCTCACGCAACCACCAGTACTACTTGGTTGTGAGAAATGTCAGACATACGGTGAACACACAGCTTCTGAATGCACCAATCAACCGATATGTGGATACTGTTCTGAATCACATCGAACAATAAACTACACAAACCTCCTAAATGCAGCCAATGTACACAGCAGCGTCCAACATATTCATCGCATAAATGCCAAGCCAAAACAAGAACCGCAGTCAAAAACAATCTTCCTGCCGTATCAGTTCAAACACCTGGGTCTGATCCAGCATTATCAACCAACAATACTACTCCAGAACCAACCATAGAACAAGTCATTCAGTTCATTACTCTTACTTTTCAAAACATATATCCACATAATCATAACGTAGAAATACACCAGATTAAGTTAGCAGCTCTATACATATTCAAGGTGCACATACACGCCACTTACTCAGGCCCTTATATTTTATTCACCATTTCTCCACCTACCACCAGTTAAACATAGAAATTTCATAATCGTTCATTTCATATTCACTCTCACTCATTGATGCACATCATTCATAAATATTGAATGTAGGACTCATCAGTTTCTCGTTACGACCTAGCGTTGCCTCGTTGCCCCAAGATTGTCATTCACTCGTCCCCACTGTTGACAATGTGTTGTGGTGTGCAATGCACTTCATCTTCATACTTTCGTCTCATCATCACCTGTTCCCACTAAATATGGTTATAAGTAAAATAATTATAACATTCCTGGCTTAAAGAGGAAATAAATAAAGGTTAAATGAAATATTTTAACCTCTCCTAGACCAACTCCCTCTATACTGACATCATAATACCCCGTCAAATCCATTCCCTATGGCTAAGTCGTAACCCTTGGGTGGGTGCCAGTCACACCAGTGGATAACAAAACGCGAAAAATAATTAAAAAGAACAGAATTTAGAAGAATGCGCAATATACCTATTCATTGTGATAGGTAGTTTTTATTTAACTAACCCTTTCCCTTCCAGGTTAGACTAGGTTCCAAAGTGGTTGTTCCCTCTCTTTTGTTGGAGACATATCACTTGGTGCGGTAGCCTATCAGGCGAGCTGCGTATAAGAAGAAGTTCCCAATTGAGTTCTGTCTTTTTCGCCGGAAACATCTCAGTTAGTTCGGAAGCCTCTCAAGGAACAAACAAGATGACCTCGAGTGGGTTGAATCTCTTCCGTTGGATTTCGCTTACTCGATTCACACGTCACAGGTCAATGGACGTTGTATGTGATTGAGTTCTTTGAACTTTACATCATCGTTCTTACTTGGAAAAATGGTGTTCCGCACTGGGAAGCTTATGGAAAGTGAGGAGGAAGCAAGTTATTAGGAGAGAACTCTGGTAATTTGTGCTACGTAATCGAGGATTGTACGTGCAATCCACTCAAGGTACTGTGCACGCACGAGTCATACCCTTCGTCCAACCAGTGTTACAGAAGGAAGACCTCGTCGGGCACGCTCCGGCTGGGTTTCTTCTGTGACTGTAGCTCAGCTATTATTATACGCAACATATGGAAAATTAGCATCGCATTGCTCCTTCTGTATAAGTAAAAGATTGGTATAAGAAAGCATAAAACAATAAAATAGCAGCTGCGTTCTACGATGGCGGGTCTTCAAAATGGCGGCATTATGACTACAGTGGCGTTAGTAAACTTTATTCCATTGCTTTTATCTCACTTTATTTTTATAAGGAAACAGTTGTCAGGCTTTCTGTTGCAATGTGGTTCAACTCTAATTTTACCCGACTACTTGAATTTGGTCCAAATCTTCCAAATTTATTTCACTTGCGCATACATAAGGTGTTAACATTATGTTGTAGTCTTAAAATACTACATCACTAACATATTTTTAATCGTCTTCCTTTTTCTCCTACTTTAGCTGAAGTTTTGGAAATGTTTACCTAGTTGCGCTAAAATATATAGTTCTTTAATTTATTTTATGGACAATAGATGGCAGACAAATTGTCATTTATCAATAAAGTAACCAATTGTACTGAGAATGATTATTACGTGTTATAATGTTTGATTTGGAATAACAATAATATTTTATTTTACTTACTAATAAAGATT
Source organism: Lepisma saccharinum (assembly GCA_022664845.1). Taxonomy (NCBI): domain Eukaryota; kingdom Metazoa; phylum Arthropoda; class Insecta; order Zygentoma; family Lepismatidae; genus Lepisma; species Lepisma saccharinum. The sequence goes on along the minus strand of JAGDQP010017172.1, from coordinate 33,738 downwards.
TTATATTTTAGAACTCTGTTCCATGAGTAATTATAAAATTAAACCGTCATACCATATATAAGTAATGTCATAAATTTTATAATAACGAGAAGAAAATTTTAGGTGGGAGGACAGGAACATCATACCTTACCTGGGAAAACCACTGTTCCCATACAGTTCGAGTACCAGAATTTTTGTTCGTTGAGATTTTGTGGAGGACTGTGTGTTTATCACAAGTCGACATCACCGAGAAGACATATTGCTGCTTCTTAGGGGAGCCACAGTGATCATTATCATTCATCACGACTGTTATCGCTCTCACTGGACTGGCAAATGTGTTCACCCTTTCATCCTTCTGACAGATAGCTACTTACTCATAATGTCTAATCATCAACCAGAGACTGGACGACATCGTCTCCCACAACAGGTGACAGGACCACCATATCAAGATCCGCCATCATATTCAGCTACCATTAAAACCAAAGGACAAAGCAGACAAAAACGTTGCACTGACCAACATGCATCATCCACCAATCTTAGCCGATCACCATCTTCACCACCAGCCAAGAAAAGTCATACTATCTCTGATTCTGACTCTGACCATAGCATCGAACACAGTGTCTATGAAGATTCTCTTTCCGGTACTACATCTCATTCTTTCTTGCTAACAAAATTTGATCCAAAGTTCCAGAATCCTAAAGTGCTACTTCTTCAGTTTCTCAAATATGTGCCTAGAGACATTATCACACAGATTATTCCAACACGCAATGGCATAATTGTAAAATCAACTGAACCAAACTTAGCCTCCAAAATCAGAAACAAGCATAGTCTGGAAATTTTTGGTCCAACTGCACAATTCACGAGACTCGACACTCCACGTCAAACGCATCAACCACCTCCTCGACGACCACCAGTCCTTTCTGTCGTCATCCGAGGAGCAAATCCAGAATTAGCAGATGACGAAATTCAGCACGAACTCACAACCGAAGGCCATATCATCTCCAAATGCATCAGGATCAAAACCAAAACCGGAACACCCAGCTACATGGTACGCATTCTCACCTCTCATTCACATACTATCAAAGACTTACTGACAGCTGGTGCCTACATCTACAGAAGACGATACCGTGTCGAACCCTCTCGTTCTCAACCTCCATTACCTACCAGATGCGAACACTGTCAAACCTATAACGACCATCCCACTTCCCACTGTCCTAATACTCCTAAATGTGGATACTGCACTGGTCCACATACCACCAAAGACTGTTCCAACCTGCAACACCCACCCAAATGCAATACCTGTGGACAATAGCATCCAACCTATAGTTATCGATGCAGAAACCGTCCAGAACCTACCCCTGAAAATCCCGGCCTAGTGCTACCTCTCCGTCCTCCTGAACCTACAACATGCAACCCACCCGTACTTTCTCCTACACAACCCATTACCATCGATCAGTTTCTATCTTTCATCACCATCACTCTGCAAAATCTGTATCCCTTCCAAAAATCCAACGTCCTAACCCAACTTCAGTTTGCCGCACGTACAGTATTGAACATCAACCTTCAACCAACCTACTCAGGTCCCTACATTTATGTTCACACCAACCCACTAGAGACCACAGTGTAACTCAATAGACCTCTATTAAAATATCACTTTCACTGCGCTTCATTTCACTTTTCACCTCCATAACTGCACTGTTTCCATCAATGTACAGCTAGGGCTCACCAGTCACCCATCGCGCCCAGAATCGCCCCTGGGCAAGAAGATTCACCCTCACCTGTCCGTCTTATTGTTTGTGGCGTGAGATTGCACTTCATGTCCATTGCTCATTCATCACCATGAATCCAAAATCCTGATATGATTATAAGCATAAGCTTATAATAACCACGATAAATACGATATAAATAAAATACAGGATAAATAAATTTTGTAACCTCCCTTAGCTCACCCCCAATCCAAAGCATCCTCCTCTCCTATAAATCCCTTCCCTAAAGAGAGGGCGTAACCCTCTAGTGGGTGTTAGCCACACCGGTGGCTAACAACAGAGGCCTTGGGTCTCTCGCGAACAAAAAAAAAAAAATTAGGTGGGAGAATACAATGGATAGGTCTATCTTAAGGATGATGATGGTCAAAGTGTATTGTTTTTGTACTGACTACTTTTGTTTCCTAAAAGATTATAGCGTCCTGAACCAACTGCCAAAGCTGCCTAAAGGCCTTAAACAAAAGCAAGATTCCAAGAAGGTATAAAGATATAAGTGGTTGTCTATCCTAAGAAGGCAGTACAAATAAATGTTAATATATTCGTAAATGACGTAGTTTTATTTCGTCAACAGTCATCTTTAATTATCCTTCGCACTTGCTGTCTAATGCTTTAGGATACATATTGACGCTTGCATATATCTTCACGTGATTGTATCTCTTCGATAAACTTCTAAAGACTTGGAACTTAAGAAGTTTCGAATTGCATCAATGTAGTACTACGACAGGTCCATTGCAACTTAGAGAGGAATATTCGAAAGATAAACTATAGGCTGTATCTGATAATCATTGTCACAAATGTTCTTGTAATTCCAGTAGATACTTCGTTGTAGATTAAAACCTTCTCCCTCCACTCATCCCTTTTTCTTTTCTTGTCCTAACAAACGAATTTTGTAGCTTATAGAACGCCCAATATGACAAAACAGTGTCAAATATGTGAACTAAACAACACGCCTCGACGAACAGCCAATGAGTGCTATTGTGTTGTAGCAAACATCAATGTTGACGATATGACTCCTACGCTGTCGTCTGATAAAATCTTTACTGTGACAATAACGGGGCGAAGCACGTTTCAGGTATAGAAAACTGGCAACATTGTTCTATGATCTTAAACTGGCACGGCAGTCGAACCGCTAGCATTTCAATCTTTACCAGCGTAAGCATGATCCTCGTCAGGCTATTTTGATACTGTTCTCTCTATAATGTTCTGTGTGATTTACTTCCGTGTTCTCTTTCGTACAATCATACATTCAATTGCAACAAACTAGACCTATATCCCAACCTGTTCTCTGTCCTCTGTGACCTTCAGCATTGACTTTCCGTACTCTCGCCTGGAATATGTCCACATTATCTAAATTACGTATCCATTCGAGTTTTACCAAGCATCTCTACCTCAGTAAGTAGAGTGTTGGCTTCGCCTTTGCAAGGTCTTCTGTTCAATACCAGGGACAGACTACCCTGACTGAAGTTTTTCCAGGATTTTTCCTCAGTCACACCACTCAAAGGCTGGGATGCTGTCTTCAAATTAAGCCCTGGCCGATTCTTTCCCGCACCCTTTCAACTGCCTGATTCTGGTATGAACCACAGATGTTTGAAGCCCATAAAGTATTTCAAACCTTGCAATAAAATACACAGAATAACTGGTCGCTACCGTGACGAGAAATGAAACGCGAATCGTCTGATTACCAACTGAGTGAACTACTATTGATCTGGGGTGTAAGGAAAACTCCAAGTACACAGGAAATTAGGCGCGGCTGATGTAGTTTTAAAACAGAGCATTCGTTAGAAAACCGGAGATACGGATTCGATTCCCTGTTAGAACACTGACCATTTTTGTTTATATTTTTCAACAGATTCGAAGTTGGAATCTTTCAAAGTAAAAATCAAACACGATATGATAGAACTAACGAGCCCAAAATTAAATTGAAGAAGCACAAACATATCACGTAACAAACAAATCGACAGTATAGGCACCAGTGTTATGGGTATTCATAAACTTCGAAACAGATTATGGTTTTTCATTGTGTAAATCCTGGCTGCCATATTGATATATTCTATCTATTTACTTTTCCATGAAAATTCATCGCACAGAAGTATAATTTTAAGTTCTGTTCTCACGCACTTTATAGTGGTTATTTTAACTCATTAAATTTCAACAAAGTGTGAAATATGTATTTCTTGAAATATGCAAACATAGCATGTAATTAATAATTCCATAAAAAACAAAATGTTTACGGGAAAACATATTATGAATTCAGTGAAAAACAGAAGTTTAAAATTGAACACAACAGGAACAAAACAATTCCCACAGAATCAATAAAAGGAATTGAAAAAGATGGCTCAAGTAATGTACATCGTTAAGGTACACTCGCATTAAGAGAAAATGGTTAATGCACACTTTGAGTCCTATACCATACTGAGAACGAGCGAGCAAGTGTAAATTAACCTAGGGCCTTCAGAAGGGACTTCTGGCCGCTAAGGCCACTTTCGTCCTTGGAATGTTAGTTACTTTAATTTTTTTAATTAATGTTTGAGTTGATTGAGTAACTCTTCCAACCGGTCACCCGAAAAACACAACCGCCCCCCCCCCAAAGCAAACACCCACCAAATCCACCGAGAAATTTGAACATATTAGTTGTTACAGTTGATTTTGAATGATAATGGATATCCAGATATATTAATTAATAATTAAGGTCATGTCATATAAGTTTTGTGTCATGTCGTTGGAAGCATGAGGGGAGTTACAATATGAGTTTGATCATTGTACTTTCTTATAGTGCCTTTCGATGGTGAATGGAATGTGATGTCCTCGTAGCATCCGTGATTCTTGTAATGAAAACTTAGGTTGGAGTTCTCTGTATTATTTGTTTAGATTAGTAGCAATTCTTGAATTGTGATTTGGTGTCGGAGAATTTTGAAGCTATCTTGCATTGAAAAATTTTGTTGTGCATTTGTTTTTTATTTGAAAGATTCTATATATTTATTTTTCCTATGTTGTAGGTAAATGTCAATGGTAGTGATGGGAATGTCTTTGTATAGTTCCTGTTTGTCCATTTTTCACATTCTTCTTCAAACACGAGGCCAATACCTTTCATATTTTTTTCTATATTAATGTTTGAATTGTAAACGTCATGTCCGTATATTAAAGTTCGTATACTGTGTTCACCACGTATTTCAATGTTGCAAGGTGGTCCAATTTTTATGCTTAGGAAGGAAACAAAATCCTTCAGTAGTTCTTTTGGTTGTAGGTATACAAATCAACCTTGTCAATTGGCTAGTCCATGAATAACACAGAGGAAAATGGCAGCTCTGAATGTAATTAAAGGTACCATTCCGCCACTACTCTGCTCTGAATAACTGTAAATCTATGTTGTCTCTTGAGTGATTGTCGGTACTTCGAAACTTTCGGTCTGGGGTTGGCTTGTACGTATGTCTGAAAACACAACACATTAAATAATTTATCTCCCTTAGTTTGTAAGATAAAGCAATAATGTTGATAACGTTGGAAAGAACAAATTCTGCTCTATTATTCTTATAGAAGGAGGTTTTCCCATATATGTGACGGTTTCATAGTTATTTGCCATTATAGTGATATAAAGAGCCAAACAAAACAAAATTTTTGGGATAACAAGAGCCAGATTTAAATATGGTCACAGTATATAAGAATTAAACCACTTTGTGTTACTTATACGGTCTATTGGCTTCAATTTGACACCATAACGAAGTATGTAGCTTCATTCTGTGAGAAGATATTGAATTGATATTTTAATCAAAAGTGTTGAACCAAAGAATCCAATATGGCGACTCAAAATGGATGGAAATGGCATCGCAGATGTTGCCAAACTTTTGATATGTGGTTCAGGACGCAATTCTGTCCCAGAAAATGCAGAGAGAAATTATGTTGCAATTCGTTCTAGATTAAGTTACAAATTGATAGGACTAATTCACAAACTCACAAATCTTTAAACCATATCGTCATTAATATTAAGCTGTGGATGAGATAATGACTTTGTTGTTTCTTTTGATGTTAACATAAGGCACTATCACAGCCTTTCCTCTCATTATTAAAGGAAAAGATACAGGGGTTTTTCTGTAATTTACGAACCCCCAAAGTTTTTCATTAGAGAGGGAAAAAACTATACATTTGGTTTATCCTGTTTTCTTTGCCATTAATTAGCTCTTTTTTCAGCATGCACAGAAATTCAGATGGGAAAGGAATTTAGTTAATTGTGAAGCATAAAATCAAATCTCAATGCCTTGTGCTGTATTTTTGAAAACTGAAAAACGAAACCCAAGATGCAAGAATGAAAGCAGTTGCTGCTTTCTTTTCGAAGCAAAGTTGTTTCTCAACTGCCTATCAAACTGCCCTTTCATAGCTGTTCTCTTTCAAGATGATTAATGGTCTCTCGCTTTAGAAGGAATATGGAAGCATGCAGAGCGTTCAACTCTCATCTTTCTCATCTTCATGGGGGGGAGGGACAGGTTTCAAATTCAAGCAGCTTTTTCTGCCCCAATATCACAAGTTGGAAGCTACTAACAAGTAAGATGTAGAATCGAAGGAATATATTGGAAGGTAAGTATTAGTATTCAAACCACGATTATCACTGCCAAAATTTTGGAATGCCATGTTTTAGATTAATGCTTTTATAAACAATAGCTTCAATGTTTTTAAGACTGTTTAAACGTGTTTACTTTTTTTACTTTAATATTTTTCAAAGGTTATTATTTTTGTTTCGCCAATAGAAAGAAATCTTTCTGTATCCAACGAAAACATTGGTTTATTCAGAGATTCTGCCAGGAGTTTTAGTTTAGGGTTGTAAATCCGAAGGTATAGGGCATGTAAATAGAGTTATCCAAAGTTTCTATGGATTTTAAACCGTAAAACTTGGGTATGTGTATTGGACGATTGGGAGGGGGAGGGTATCTACTCTTCGCAATTTCAAATTGCTAGTCTTGTAAGAGGTAGTCAACCAAATGAAGAATCTTTTCTATGGATCAATGAGGTAGTAACTAAGGAACAGGTATGCTATATTTTGTTTAGAGCAGGCTTTGTCAACTTGGGAGTCGCCGCCCCCAGACGATGTTGAAGAGGGTTGCGAGGGATTTGTGTGTGTGTGTGTGTTAAATAGCCTTCTGAATTTTTCAACACATCCAAAGTGAAACGAAACAGCTTATTAAAACCAAAAAAAGTACTTTTGGGGGTCGCCAGCCAAAAGATATAGTAAAAGGGGCTCGCAGCACGAAAAAAGGTTGAGAAACGCTGCTTTAGAGTATTGCGCTATATGGAATATAAATGTGAACTCTTGGAAAGAGCAATAAAGGAGAAATTGGAAGGTTTCGAAATTTAGAAAATGAAGTACATGAAAATATTAGCTTAAAAGAGGAAATATAGGGTAACTCGAGGCTATTTCGATCATGGTTCTATATCGATCAAAAGAACAAAAGCAATCCAATACGATCATGATTTTCCAACTAGTTATTTCAGTTTTTACTCGATCCAACCTGAAACCAAAATCCGAGCTACAATTTGCAGTCGCTATTTTGGCGTTAACCGCCTTACAACAGTGTTTTCAATATATCAATTGCAGTAGTGCTGAGAAATTAACTTTTTACTGTGTTGGGGTCAAGGTATTGCAAATGCGGCATTATTAAGTAACATATAAATTATAACAAATCTTATTATCTCTCGAACGGTGTACGATACGTTGAAACCAGTGGAGTGCAAAAAATCTATATAATTGTTTCGCTAAAGAAAGTTGTTTTAAGGATTTTTTTACGAAAATCCTTAAAAATAATAACTGAAAATGGTGGCTGAGATTTTTGGTAAACCTTTTTAATGTGTTGTTTTGTTCAGGACACCATCATCTTCCAGAAAAAATAAACAAAAGTACAATTACAGGTAATTCCGAGTTAGTAATCTCTTTTCGGTAAAATGTCTCACCTAAATCATATGACCGAAAACACAACACATAGGGCACATAAAGTCGTCTATCTCTCTTAGTTTATAAAATAAAGAAATTATTTTTATATCGTTGGAAGGAACAAATTCCACTCTATTATTCTCTTATAAGAGAATGTTTTCCCATATCTGCGACGGTTTCAGTTATTTGCCATTATAGTAATATGAAGATCGGAACAAAACAATATTTTGGAGATAACATCAGCCATAATTAAATATAGCCACATTATATAAAAAATATACCACGTTTCCTTACTTATACCGTCTATTGGCTTCAATTTGACATTAAAAAGGAGTGTCTAGCTTCATTCTGTTGGAAGATGTTATCGATATTTCAACCAAAAGTTTTGAACCAAAGAATCCAATATAGGTACTTAAAATGAGTGGAAATAGCACCGCAGACTTTGGTAATCTTTTGATATGTTGTTCAGGACGTAATTCTGTCCCAGAAAATAAAATACACTCCAGTCGCCGCATTAAGATCCCGCGCGCGCGCCATTTCGTAGCGTTCTTACGTAACACACGTGCAGTATAAATACACCTTCCCAATCAACGTTCGCATGGTGGCTTAGTGGTTAAGGCGTCGCTTTGTTGATTGAAAGAACTCGAGTTCGAATCTCGACGGGAACAAGACATTTTTCTTTCGGAAGTTAGGTAAGGTGAGGTTCGGTTATGTATCTTTACATTTTCTGTTTCCAAATTTAGGGATCTTACTGCTGGACGAACGTGTCAAAAAATGCAGAGAGAAATCCTGTTGCTATTAGTTCCAGGTTTCAGCAGTTTTTTCTTGCTTAGATTAACTGCTTAATAATCATTATAGTTTCTTCAGGTTGTAGTATTTATATCAAACATAAGATGGCAGACTATTTAGTAGCAAAATCTTGACAAATTAGGTTAAACTGCTGTTTACCTAGCTCTAAACTTAATAATTTTTATATTTTTGTAGAAATACATGCTCACGCAGATCAAATATATTTTTTCATAAATTTAGTGTAAACATTAAATGTTAGTATTGGGTCGCCTAACACATTAAGATATTATTGTAAATAAATCTTCGATCTCCTTACATACTTTGTTTTTCATTGATTTTACTTGAGATACCTTCCGTCTTTCTGTTTTCCTATTTTATATATTTTGTCATAGCATTTATGTACGATGTTAGAATGATAGCAAATCATGATCAATTATATCAAAAGTTTCTGTCTGTACACAAATAAAATTAAACTGATATTGTTGACAATATCAGGGGAATTAATAGTCTCAGGTAGACAGGTAAAACATCTTTGTAAGTCACTTTTATATGGTATACAAGTTATAAACTACTAAACTTAACTCTCTTTATCTATTCACAGTGGGGAGACAAGAATGTAAAAAGGGATTTTCTTTCTTTAACAAAATACAATTTCCTCTAATTTAGCTCATATAAATCTCTCTAGTTATTTTTTTAGACATGTGCTGTGTATGTAACACGTCTTTCTTCACAATTTATCCTATAGTCAAACTTTGGAGGAATTTTTAACTTTATCATGAGACACATGATTACAAAACACTTTTTCGTTTAGGATAACGAGCACTTTCACCTCCAGAAATATTCTCTTGCTCTTAAGCCACTCTTGAGATAGAGATAGATAGATAGATAGAGAGAGAGAGAGAGAGAGAGAGAAAGAAAGAAAGAAAGAAAGAAAGAGAGAGAGAGAGAGAGAGAGAGAGAGAGACGCACTACATCCAAACTCATCAATAGAAAAATGCCTATTCCAATGCAGCACCACAATGCATATAATATGCATTCATTTGAAATGAAAACCAAAAAGAACCATATTGCATACCATTTTATGAAATACTGCAAAACATGTATTTGATCTCTGTTTGCTCTCTCTCTCTCTCTCTCTCTCTCCCTGGCTCGGTTCTCTGTGGATTGGTGTGGGTGTTTATATGTGTGTAAAGTACGTATGTTTATGTCTGTCTTGATTCACTGATCAATGGTGCATTTACATATTTTCAATTATTATTGTCAATGGTTTTGATGGGATTTTCATGTTTTGTTGCGCGTTAAAAACAGGAAATGATTGACGGAGTGAAGAAGGGAAAGGAAGTGGAAGGGGGAACAAAACCAACTACAGAAAGGGACAAACAAAAAACATCATCGAATAACGAGGCTCATGAAAGATTTAGTGATGAAAATCCATTGTAAGGTCTGTTTTTGCAAGGCATATGCATCAGGAAATTGCTGTCATTTTTGCGTCATATTTATCATAGACACACACATGGACTCTTGTATGTGTAAGGGATATACGTGTCAATGTGCATGCAATATGGAAAATGAGAGAACGGGACAATATTATAAGGTACAGGGTTAGAATATTAAATTGCAAAGCCACTATACAGCAAGATATACTGATGTTATTGAACTTAATTTTAACACAGCGCGGTTGTCAGACAATAACTTTAACTTTTGTATGTTTATTTCAACTCAGAAAAATCGGTGATACTGCTTATTACAACGTATGTGTTATAATATTAACACAGAACCGGTGTCGATACTCTGTAAAAAATTTGGGAGTTTTGTTTGCTATATCTAGTATTGTTCCAGATAAATGAATGTATTTGCGTTAATCCTGCTGTGGCTGAAAAGTGTCTGTCAAAAGCACTGAGAGATTTTTTTTGTTGTGGTTGGATGCCTTCATGGTTATTTTCGCACATACACAGAAAGGAAAATTTGTTCCTTATCGTAATCAAACATGCGATTCTGATAAAGTATTTGCTGTCGCCATTTCAATCACGTTTTTTTTTTAAAAAAGAAATTGAAATATTCTCATTGAATGGGGATTGCGATCCCTACTTGATAAACAGAAAAAAATATTAGAACATAGCATAAGGCTTGGAAGAAATTTTGTTTATGTTTTCGGGTTTTGAGGAACTTATTTTTGACTTTTTATACTATTTAGAAGTACGGCTTTCTGTAGTTGCAATTTAGTCTACTCACGAAGACGTCGGACTAATAATAAAGGAATCGTGTTCAAATCTCGCTTGAGGCTTCTATTTGTTTCTTTTTCTGCAACCTGCAATGTGGGTGTTTTTTGTTAGCCAACTTACAAGAAATTTCCAGTCAGTTATAATTGCCTAGCTTTCTCCAGGAATGTCTGCGTAAATTTTTAACAGTGTAGACACTAAGACACTACACAGCAAGTCCTGTGTTACTTATCATCACAAGCTATGTGTTATAATTTTAAAGCAGAACCGCTACACAGCATGAAATGGTGGAAACAATTTTATGAAGTTTAATATAACCGCTGTTTTATTAGTTTCATTGACGAATACTAACTATGCCTTTTAATAGAAAATTTCCCCTTCAAATCTCTTAGCCTGATTAATATTTTGTAATTCAGGGAATTGCAAAATCCCTCCATCGTCGCTGAAGGTTTGAATGGGAAATTTTCTATTAAAAAGACATAATTTAACAATGCCAATCAAACTAGTTTTTACTAGAAATTTAAATGGGACGTTTTCCAATTGCGAGTCAGAGTTAACAAATATTAATCATACCAAACGGTACTAGAAGTCTGAATGAGAAAGTTTCAGTATTAAGGCAGAGGAAAGACAATTAATCAGATTCTAATCGTTACTATTGGTTTAAATGGGAATTTTCCCAAATTAAAAGCCATAGTTAGCATTTACACCCAAACTTATCTTCACTAGAGATTTGAGCGGGAAGTTTCTCAAGAACGAAACATATAGATCACTTGAAAATGGTAACTTGTATGAACAAGCACTTGTAATCTATTCTGAACATGGCTTAACATTTCTGAGCATAAGTATTGTATCAAATTTTCAGTACCTTCAATTTACGTCATTGAAATAATAAATCATGAATACATTTCAATTTACTTCATGAGTGCTGAAGACATTACAGAAGCCAAGGGATACAAGTGATATCAACGAATAAAAAAGTTTGAGATAATCTTTTATATATAACCCTAAATATATGCGACACATTATTGTCATATTTTCTACATGGACACATGCAAGGTCCAAGGTTTCTTTGTACAAAATATGACAGTTTTGTGTCACATATATTTCGGGTTGTATATAACAGATTAACTCGAACTTTTATTATGTTCGTCAATGTCACTTGTATCCCTTGGCTTTTGTTTTGAGTCGCCATATATTAAATGTAACATATTATATGTAACATAGATATTATAGAATGTAACAAAATTCAAAAGTAAAGTGAAAATAAACCAGAAAATGTAAAAAAAAGAAGAACAGTGATGAAAAAATGTTTAAGTCAAGTGTTGGAACGCTGGAATTCGTCGAACCATGCGATATTGGTTACGATCATTTTAGTTGTAGCAGAGAGAGAGGAGGAAAAAAATATGACAGAGAAATATTGGCGTGCTGACGTGGTGGGTTATGTAGACAGGGAGGCTGTGAGAGAGAGAGAGAGAGAGAGAGAGAGGGAAAAAAGGGCTCAGAGGGCATTAATCTGTGTCACTCGTATCTTATCATACCTTTTCTCAGCAAAAGATAAATTCATTACGTTTTCACACCTCCTCTCCTTTTTTTTTCCAGAAGAAGGAAACAAGATCCTACCTAATGCTTATGGATTTTCCTGGTTTTAGACTTCAAAAAGAACGTGAGATAGTTGGAGGTGATGTTAGTATTTGTGTGTGTGTTTTTTTTCTATGTATGGATGTTTCTGTGGCTGCAAAAGGATGAAGGGGATTAATTGCGCTTCAGATCTCTGTATACTGAATGCGGTGAAATTATTTATCAGTGGAATCTGTAGGAAGGAAACATTACATAGGATAGAAATATTTTACTCAAAGAAGTGTAAGACAGAAGCTCAAAACGGATAGCGAGAGGAAATACATATATCGAGAAGCATTGTATTTCATCCATTTCAGCTTCATAGATAGATGTTCAGTGCCTTCTTTTTAACTGATATTGATGTACTAAACCCAAATTTACTTAAGAAGACATTCTGGAAAAACATTCTGTACTTATTCATTTATTTTCTTAAATATATGGTAAACAACAGTTTCTTTAAAAAATCAGAAAAGAATGTTCTTACCTGTACACCGAGAAACAATTTTCGTAGAAATGAGATATTAGAAGTATCATTTTCAATTATAAAGAGACTGCAAACTTTTCATTACTAAGAATTTTTTTTTGGTGTACAAGTAAGAACTTTTTCCTCAATTTCAAGAAACCGTTTCGTACTGTGTATGATGGACCTTTTTGGCCAATTTTTCTCTAGCAAATTAGATCAGAAAATGACAAAAAAATCTAGTGAATATTCAACATTCCTTGACATTTGCATAAACTTGGGATAAGATTAATTTTAAAACGTAAAGCATCATAGATTGGAATGTTAGAATGTTTTAAATCTTTGATTACAATGTTGAGAATTTACCATATGGCTTATCTTAACAAATGGTTATTGATTGCCTTTGTTACTTAGTTATAATGTAATAAACATTCAAAAAAGTTCCGGAATTTATGAGATGTGTAAATTAGACAAGAATCCTGAGCTACTTTTAATCACTAATTTATAATACGTGGATAGATCAATGTGCTTACGATTGTTGGACGTAGCCTAAAGAAAAGGTAGTACCAACAATAGCTATATGAAAGATGTAGGTATGAAATTCATGATACCAGTGATAGATATTTACTTGGCCTATATAAGATAATATTGTGTACCGGAGTAACGGGTTTACTACAGTATAGAGTATACGTGATCAAAACAGTAATATGAATATTGTTGAGTATTAATTTTACTATTAATACATTAAATTCTAAACATTATAAAAAATCTCTGTCTTTACAATTAACCTATACTATACAATGGTAGATAACATATTAATACCTGGAAGCTAACGTAATGACAATGAAATAGTTATACAGTTTGAAATTTATACTCGTAGATTATCAAAATTCACATTACGCCTTCTTTTGGATTTATATAATCATTATTTAGAGGTTTACTCAATAAATTTATTTTCGAATCGTAAGTGTCTCCTATATACAAAAAACTGTTCTCCACCGTGTGTCTGTTGATAGCCAAGAAATTTGAAAGAAAGATATTAAGAAATTCCTGAAAGTTCTACGTCTACATATTCTTGGAATACGATTTTTTTCACTTTTTTCACTAACATTACTGAAAATTTATCATTAACACCACTGAAAATTTTTCACTAACACCACTGAAAATTTTCTGTAAACACTTCTGAGTATTTTTCACTAACATTACAGATTTTTTATCACAAATACTACTGAAATTTTTCAATAATACCACTAAAAAATTTTCTTTAACACTACTGAAAATTTTTCATTAACACTACAGAAAATATTTTACTAACACAACTGAAACTTTTTCACTAATACTGCTGAACATTTTTCACTAAAACTGCTGGAAAAATTTTCACTAACACTACAGAAATTTTTGCACTGACTTACTGAACATTTTTCACTAATACAACTGATTTTCTTTCACGTAGCTATTTACATTGTTTGCTGTTAAAGTGGCTGAAAAATATTGAAGAATAGATACATCCGACACACACTTATACACATATAAGTAGATAGATACAAAAGATGCGAAGAAACTATTTTTTTATTATTCAATGAAAACGAATGCCGTGGCGGAATAAATTAATGGTGTGTTGTAGCTTCTTTCCCCAACAGCACAACACTACACTTATTGATGAAGACAGGGCATGGTTGGCTTAGAGCTTAGCATGCTAGCTTTATCTGTTTGTGGTCACGCGTTTCAAACCCATAGAAGTTAATTGATAAAACTGTTCGGAGCTCATTTTACCAAAAGAACTGCAGGTCTCGTCCTTAATTAGGACGTTAATAACTACTCAATCAATCTTTGTTGAAGGAATGTCGAATTCCTAATCGGTACCTGCTTCGCCACACGATATTAGAACATCGATCTCGGATCCTTGTTATTGAAAAGGGCAGCTAAGCTTTTGAGCATTATCTTTCTATCGGATGTAGATTGTCTCTCCAAAATTTCAGGGTAGATTTCAATATGATCTCATTTACAGTTACTTTGTCAATAAAACAAATATTCCCTCAGTCAGAGTAGCCAGGGTTAGTTAGTATGTTTGAAACTACCCATCCTTCCCTTATTTGCCGAAGTCAGCTACTCTCGTCGTTAGGGAGAGAGAATAGCAAAAAAAGAAGGAAAGAGACAAGCAAATAGTGAAGTGTAAGGACATTGGAATGTAGAAAGAGAGAGAAATATATATAAAGAAAGGAAAGCAGAGAGAGCAAGTGTTGAAGGTAAGGAGGAATACAACAGAAAAATGAGATAAGAAAATGAGAAAGTGATAAGGAGAGAGTGGGAAGAAAAGTGAGAGGAAGAGAAAAACAAAGTGAAGTATTGATTAAAATTGAGAAAGTGTCAGAAAGAAAGAAAGGAAATTCAAGATGAAGTGGAAGAGAAAATTAGTAAGAGGAAAAAGTAGAAGAAAGGAAGAAAATATATGAGAGAGTAATGAAGAGATATGTAATAGAAAGAGAGGAGGAAGGATGGAGAGTGATAAAGGTAGGAAAACAGATAAACATAGTAAAGTAAGCGAGTCAGAAATAGGGAGGGGGAGAGAGACGAAAC
>JAGDQP010017172.1:0-18317 GCA_022664845.1 Lepisma saccharinum | reverse complement strand
ACTTTAGTATCGCTGCAAGAAGTTGTTCTGTAGTTTCAGTTCAACAACTAATTGTGTTAGAAGCTGATGTCCTGGAATTTCCTTTGGTGATTTCAGCGTCATAATGTCTCCAAAATATGTTTTTATTAACTTCCCTTAATTGGCTTAGTTTGTTGTTTGCGCTTGCGTCATCTGATGTATGTTAATTTAAAGACCTCTAAAGTTGTGGAGGAAATTAAAGTTTCTTTTTTGCATGGGACGGTTTAAGTATAACATTGATTCATGCGTAATGCTATATATGGAGTCCAGAAGCCAAGAGATACAAGTGACATTGACGAATATAAAATGTTCGAGGTAATCTTTTATATATAACCCGAAATATATGTGACACAAAGCTGTCATATTTTGTACATGGAAGGTCCAAGGTTTCTTTGTACAAAATATGACAGTTTCGTGTCACATATATTTCGGATTATATATAAAAGATTACGTAGAATTTTTATTTTATTCGTCAATGTCCCTTTGTGCCTTATCTTCTGGAATCCTATATAATCTTCCCATAATACCTTGGCTACTTTTGTAAGATGCAAAGGGCATGCTCAACTGCACAACGTGTACATGCCTAACATTTTAAAGAATAGTCTTTAACACTTCAACGAATAATTATAATGCAGAGTGTTCACAGAAAAATAAAACTTGGCCCAACGTCGTATAGAACAGTATGTACCAAGAACTTATTTCATCAGTGCAGCTTTGAATTGAAAGTGTTCCAGAGGAACAAAAGGGGCTCGGCGTAGAGAGGCCTTCTTGAGTCTCGCTACGGAAAGAATGCTTGCGTGTAAAGGACAGAAATTTGGTCTCACGAAACGGGGAAAAGAAAAATGTCAAACCCTCATGTATTACATTGAAAGACGATTACAGTATTGTGGTGCCATTAAAATTTGAACTTTGGCTTTTCTGTTAGAGCAAGAAACCGTGAAAATGTTTCTATTATCAATATTAAGTCTATACCAAGCGGCTTCTAAAATTTTCGTTTTCGACTATGTTATACTCATGTACTGTATCGTAGTAATAGAGCAAAATGCTGCAGCGGTGTGAACAGTTCGTCACTGACAGTGAAATCACTAGAAAATAACAACCTTGGTTTCTATAGCGACAAACAGGTTCCATCGAAGAAAAACTGAGAAGACTAATTTTAGCGTAAAGACAAAACTATCAGGACCTTGTGGTCAAATGGTTGCGGTCACAGACTTTCTATGGTTATTAATAGGTACGTAGATTATAATCCTGCTGACGACTATCCTGATTGAGATTTTGCAAAGGGTTCCTCAATGTCACAGGGCCAATAGCGGCATGGTACATTAAATAACGTTCTAGCCTTCCCATACATTTCCGCGGATGTTGTTGTCCTTTATTGGTTTACACTGTAGCTTCCTGTTTATGCCGTGTAATAGAAAATAAATAAGGAGAAGAGGTAATACCTCCTATATTAAATTTAACCAGAGACTCGTTTTTAGAGTCCATCAAACACGGACCAAAAGCATTCTCCATCTGTACTTCTTTCCAGTGAGTTAGAAAAAGAGAGGGACAGGATAAGTGTTTCTGAGACTAACACAAAGGTAAAACGAAGAGAAACGGACCTCAAAGAAAACACGAAAATAAAAAAAAAAAATAAAATAAAGATCCACCTTAAGAAGAGTGGAGTATGTGGCGTGGTAACAAACGAAGAACGAGACCACGAAAGAAATATATGTGTGACAGATATGTGGAACACAAAACAAGAAAAATTGCTCTTTACGAGAAGGCCTATAACAAGCAACGTATTCACACACACACACACACATACTCGTAAAGACGGAAGAGAGAGAGAGATACATGATGGAGAAAAAGACTATGTATACGAGGACTTCAGCGACTTCATCTTTCTTTCTTTCTCTCTCTCTCTTTGTCGAGAAACAGAAAGGTTGCACTGAGAGGGGGACGATGGTCGTTTGTTGGACATGAAGGGCCAAAACTTGGACACTCTTGTCAGTGGTGGGAGTTTAAGGGGGGAATAGTGTTAGTAGTAGTAGTGGAAGTAGTAAAGGAAAAGAATGTGGGAAACTAGGACAAGAGGGAAAACTTGTGTGTGTATATGTGTGTGTGTGAGAGAGAAAGAGAGAGAGAGAAGGAGAGAAAGTTCATGTAATTTGTTATGCTTGGGCCACTGCCACGGTTCTTGGAGTTGTTACTTTTTTTTCGCTCCTTTCACGAGAAGAAAGATGTAACGGCAACATGGGAAATGCAGAAAAGAAGCTTCTTCTCTTTGTGATATAAAGCGATGGACCAAGAGACCAAAAGAAAAAGAAACGAAAAAGCACAAAAAAGAAGATCATCAAATTATTCCGCAAAAAACAAACCACCCGAGGAACGAACCAGAAAAAAAAAGGATAGAGAAGGCCAACGACAAACTGAGAAAGGAAGAAGGACGAGTTAAGTTTGAGGCAGCATCATGAGGGTGATGAGGCGTCGGGTGTAGATGAAATGCTGTCTTCTTTATCTTTTATTTCTTCACTCCCATTTGGTAATTTAACCACCACCCCATTTCCAGTACGATGTTTTCTTAAAGACCTGTCTCTGGTTTTTATAGCACCATATTTCAACTTGTTGAATTTTGCCAAAATTTTATTATTACTTTGTTTTTCAAGCATCTATTTCAAGTTGAAAAACAAAGCAAATAGTAATCGTGGTATTGTATTGTAGGATTATAGACAAAGTTTTTTATAATGAAAGCTTTGTATGTAAATGGACTTCAATTTAAATGCAAATTTTGAAGCAATTAAAGTACGCGCATCTTGTCCTAACTTTCTTTCTTGTAATTTATGAAACGCAATTAGTTTCAATTTACGTAGCTATTTCTTGTAAAAACAAAATTATGTGATTTTGAATAATTAACATGCATTGTAATGGGTTTTCTGCAGCTGTATTTTCTTCTTCATTGTGATACAATTAGACGGCATTCTGTGAGTCTATTTCAGGACGTATTATGTATATTTTTGCCTTGTGGTGTATACTGCAACCCTCTGAGAAAAGGTGTACACTCAGTCAATCATAAAATGACCGGTCTCTTTCAAAAAACCTGAATGTTTTCTTGTTTAAGAAACGAGTTAGGAATAAGTCATTCATCAACAGATAAGTTCCTCTTCAAAATAGCCTCAATTTTCTTTATCGTAATCTATTTATTTGTTATTTATTATATATAAATTTTGTTATTTGATGAAGCTACTAGGCTCTACTGAAGAACATTCTCTGTGGTTAAATAAATTGAATAAAATTATTCCTTTACTATTATCGATTATAAAATAAATTTAATACAGCGATATCAGCACGCTCGTAATCAATAGCGATGCTTATTCTCACATGGGACGTTAAATTCCTTTTTCAAAACTTTTACACAATTGTAGGATGCGGTTTTCATACGTATAGAATCCAGGAAAGTAGCATTAAATGGAAGATTAGATCATAAATACATGAAACACTGGAAATTAAAGAAAATTGTGGTTTATATAATTTTAACTTTGTTTACATTTAGACAAGAGTTCAGCTCGAAGCCTTTCCTATCACAATGATTCGTCGCCGTGGTTGTAGCATTATGTTCATTCTCTTTTTCCTTTTTTGTCTAAAAGCTGATGAAATTAGTTTGAACCTCACCCAAGGAGGCCAATTTCTAACTACATTATACTTTATCTAGATAGCTTCGTCACCTATGTCGGTGTTAATATTAATAGACGTATCAATATTAAATTTTCCAAAAATACCTATCAAGAATATATATCATCGTATCCCGCCGCTTTCTATCAACTGCTGGATGAAGGCCTCCCCCTTGTCTTTCCACAAATCTCGGTCTGCTCCTATCCTCTTCCACGTAGCTCCTGAAAAAACTCTTGATTTCATCTACCCATCTTGCATTTGGACGTTGTCTCGGTCGTTTCTTTTCTCGAGGAGTCCAATGTGTGTATATATATATATATAACATATGAAAAGGTTGCTCTTCGCTTAGACGTTACTATGACTACCAGTCTAGCTATACACAGAGGCTCTGAAGCAGCATTCACAAAATCACTCTGCTCCGTATTCGTGATTGCGTTTTAAGAATAGTTCTTTCTCTATTGTACCTTCAGAAAAGGGAAGAAAATGTGCTTAAGAAACTATGAAGTTACAGAAATAGTTATTCAACACTTGAAAACTTATTTTTCCTGGCTTTTTTTTCACTTAAAAAGTATTTCCCAGATCAAAAATTAAAAGTTCTATTACACGAATATTTAAACTACTTTGTTTTTCATTCTCTGCATGTGTTTCAAGTGAGTCCCTCGCAATAAGCATATTCCAGGATTATTACATTCTAATTCCTAATATTCCAGGAGTATTCCTAGGTAATTAGAAATATGCCACGACTTTCCCCAAGATTAGAATGCTTGGTATGATAAAGAAAAAATACAGGGAATATTTCTACTATATTCCCGCAAAATAAAAATAACTTTGTATTGTTAGAAATCTTCACAAACAAGTAATTGCGAATATGTAGTTTGAGACCATCCCATTGATCTTTACTTAGCTAATGTTTTTGTTGACTGTAGTTTGTGTTTTCAACACAGTAACAAAATGTTAATTGAATTTTATTTATGGCCTTTAGGCATATTCAAAATTAAATTGTACCGCCCTTTCCATCGTTTTATTTTATTTTTTTTAGCAAAAGAACACGTCCGCCCGACGCGACGGCCATAACATTACCTCGCATCACGTAGTGTACTTTTGTTATCTTTCCTGGAGCCTGTCGTAGCATCGCTATTACTAACTCCAGTAATGCAGTAGGCCTGCCTATTTGACTTGAATTTTAAAGATGAAAGCAGGTTGTATAGAATAACATAAGAAAATGTCTTTGCGC
Source organism: Lepisma saccharinum (assembly GCA_022664845.1). Lineage (NCBI taxonomy): Eukaryota > Metazoa > Arthropoda > Insecta > Zygentoma > Lepismatidae > Lepisma > Lepisma saccharinum. The sequence goes on along the minus strand of JAGDQP010017172.1, from coordinate 13,414 downwards.
GCTGGTTTCATAATTTTGAACACCTTTATGTCAATTTCAATTTAATTGGCAATTTTTAGGAGCTTTTATTTTTAGCTATTTGTCGCCCTTAAACGTGCCGCCCGGGGCGCTTGCCCCCTCTTAGATCCTGCACTGAGCATTTAAGGCTGAGGCTAGTAACGAAATGTATTGAACTTATTTTGTTTATACTATATTGCTAGCTTTGCATAAACTAATACAACTGTAATTGGTTCATTGTGATCTGAAATAAGGAAAAAACAAGTTAGGCGGATCCCATTCGGGGGACTGTGCATGTATGCTGCCACCATAGTGAAAATTGCCCCCTCGTATCTCGCGATTCGCTACCTGTGACCTGGATTATTTATATACGTTTGAACTTGCCTCGCCGAGAACTTTCCAACGACATCTCAAACACCTCCTGACTTACAAATTGCCCCTACCCCCATCCCCGGACTCCCCGTGCGATGGATGTGATCTTTACGGGTTTTCTTTTACAGATACGATTAAAAGTACTCCCAGGAGTATTGCAAGTTCCTAACCTCTTCTACAAGTTTGTTTGCATCTAGTCACCAATGAAATTGTTGAAACAAACGTTAAGTACATTAATATAGAACTTAACAAGATTTACTATGGTGAATGTTTGTGTATATCGTAACATTTCCAAGTAAATATGAAATTAGGAAAATTTTTGTTGAAATTTTTAGTTTCCAATTTTACACGAAAATTAATGCATGTGCAGCAGAGAAACGCACATGAAGAAGAACAACTAGTTAGTAACCACATATCAATTTAAACTTTGCTGCCATCTATGAGAAATATATTAAATTAATTATATTCAAGTTATTAACTACATAAATCATCATCCAGTAAAAAAAAAAAGAAATTTTAATCACTGCAGTGCACTGTTGAATAAATACTTTTAATTTAGTTAGGAAACAGTTTCTAATCATTCTTCAGAAATGTATTTAAAAAAAAAATAAGAATAATGATTGCGGTAAAGTGACTTACATTGCTTTGGTAAAGAATATTAAAAAGGTGTTATGTCCTTATAAGAAACGACAAGAAATGTCTTTCTCATCAATGAGAATATCTATATACTATTACCTACACTGAAGAAAAGCTTGGATTTCCAAACCGGGGTATTCTCATTTTCAATTAATTTATAAGAAAATTATTTCTCGATGCATAGATATGAACCTTTTTCTCAATTTTAAGAAAGCATTTTTTTTACTGTATACAAATAATAACAAGAAAACTAAATTTCCACACTTTAGAAATATACTTTTTATTAAGATACTTCTATATGTGCATATATACAATCACAATAACACTTATGGAAATGGTATTGCTCACTTTGACTCATTTTTCTGTACTTATATTGTTTACATTTTACATATTAAGTGAAATGTTAGTATTGTATTTAAAGTTCCCTTTCTGATGTTGCTACATCTGTTGGATCTGTCCTCATCGTTGTTGGGAGTGAATTAGTTGATGAAATCATGCTTAACTGCCAGTAGATACAGTGCGTTCAGAGAAGTTCGTGAGATGGTGCATCATAATTCTGCCAGTAAATTATGTTTACTCTCCATATTCATGTCATCCGCGGTGCATCCACATTCCAGCACATGAAATATAGATAAAATTATTATTATTAAGAGAAGGAAATAAACAATCACTAAAAGAACAGCAAGAAAGTACAGTAGAGTCTCGCTTATCCGGCATAAACAAGCCGAAAGAACGTCGTATAAGCAAAAATGTCGGATAATAGATAGGGGTTAAGAAAAAGCCTATTAAACGTCAAACTACGTTATAGTTTTAAACATTACGAACATAATAATAATGTTTTCACAATAAAACAAAAAAAATCAACTAAAAATTAACAATTTCTTCATCAATTATTTCATACTGATCATCATTCTTCATGCACTGAATGACAGACACATGAGTCATAGTGTAGACGGGTGGGCCGCACTTTAGAGTCGGGACCAACAAAAAATAGACGACGTTGACAGCTTGCAGTTCTTGTTGCCGACTGGTTATTTGCGATGGTATATCGGATAAAACGGAAGGTCGGATAAACGAGGCTCAACTGTAATCAGTAATTCGACTACATTACAGATAAACCAGTCCTGATGAAACAATAACTTAAAGTTTGTTCGTAAGAAGCCGCTCTTATATATGATACTTTCAAAGAACGGGGTCTACTTTCAATGGATGCTAGCTATCAGAAACAAATTGTGTGAAGGAAAAAACTTACTATAATACAGCTGCTGCGAATAGTCAACTCGATATGCATAGCCTCAAGCTAAGTTACAACAAGTGAACTAAAAATTTCTTATCTCACCACAAGTTTCTTTACATTTTGTTTACGATTGATTTCTAGATCTATTCCTAACCTGGCGGGTGTGTGGGAGTTGCAAGGGTGGGGATGTAGGCTTACGAAAGAAAATTAAAAATGAGACTCAAACAACAAAACATAGAATAGATATCCTTTTTGATGGTACTTAATGATCACCTAACTCTAGCTTATGAAAAGTGGCCAATTTGAGCAATTTTAACTATGAATGGAAGAACAATAGCTCCTGAAAAATTCATGACAATCGACACCAAAAATTAACAGGCTATCCGACGGTAGTTCCCGGAATTTTATCCCAGCAACACATATTTATTTTTCCGATATCTACAGAATGAGCTGGGCTAGTCGGCATGTAATTGAGTTCTATAAATTTAATTGAGTCTTGTTACCTTGGAAACGATTGCGACTCCAATAGCGAAAAAGCGATAAAACCTTTCCGGATGTCTATGACTATTTTCTCGAAAACCACTCCCTCCACCGCTACATACGTGGTAACATATGAACGCTTATGATTGAGAATTTCGCATTCGATTTAAGTGTAATATTTTATCTTGCGAGATCAAAAAGACCGGATTTTTATCGGGGAAAAGATGAAGAATTTCCGCCCCACAACAAAGATGGGAGTAGTTTTTATGCGAACGAAATCTTTTTTTTTTTTTTCATCAAGACAAACTTGTCATCTTTTGAGGATTAAAAGGACGCAATAAAATGTTGAAAATGTAAAAAGAAGCAAAATGGTGCATTTATTCATAAGTAGTAAAGAAGAAAAATAACGTTCTTATGAATAAAAAACAGTGAAAGAAAATAACTTGACTTCAGTGCAATTTGAACCTGTCACCTTCCGGCCAGCGAACCAATTGCTTCCCTCGTAGGCTAGATGGCCATTCTCTCGTCCATCTAAAGGTCTCCTTCGTCTTGTCAGGTATTTGAGATCAATGTTTAAATATTTGTGTTATATATCTTATTCCTGACGTCTTCTGGTATGTTTTAGTCATGGAAAAAAGTTATCAGGTCTTCTCTTGACATTTTTAACTAAACGCGATTCACTTCACAGAAGGACTTTATCTTTCGGTAACGTTCGCGGTAACAAATGGCGGAATTTGAATTTTTATTTATGTCCTTTAGGTATCTACGGCTCAGACCGGGATAGGGGAGGGGAAAGGATGTTGGAAGGCGCCGTCCCCGCATTTGCCTGGTGTGACTAAGGAAACATCCTGGAAAACTCAGGATGGTCGGCCGCTGGTATCGAACCCAGGCCAGGACATCCCGAATGCTACGCCACTGAGCTACAGCGGCTCGGTGATAAATGGCGGGAAAAAACTTGACTAGTGCCCATGATATTTGGTGTACAGATCCAAAAATCAGAAATCGCTCTTTCAAGTTTGAAAAATAAATTACATCCATAAAGCATCGGAATCTCAACGAAAGATCACATTTTGTATGCAAAGCGAGAGCGTGTCGCTGCAAACCACTCTTTTCGATTGCAAACTTTGATCTAAAAGGGTGGTCCTTCTTTCCGCTCTTATAAGATGAAACATTCGCTCTTCCGAATTTCGTGCGTAGAGCGTGACAGTCATCTATACCTGCCAATAAGCAACAGGTACTATGTGTTGAAGCACTCTATTTACATGAAGGTGTAATTAGGCAAGGTTTTTGTATATGACGAAAACTAACATGTCTTTCCCTAACCTGTTTTTTCGGGACCGCAATGTGTAGGTATCGTGTATTTGAATCCTGGTGGCGACCATCCTGACTTAGGTTTGTTTTTTGAGAATTTTCTTCAGTTTCCCCACATGAACGTCAGGATGGTACCTTAACTAAATCACCGGCAGTTACCCCCTTATGCCCTATCGCTGTCTGATCTAAGGATTACTAAAGACCTTTAAAATTTTCAAAATTATCCTAATCTGTTTTTTGAATTGTATTCAACGTAGCGAATGAGTTTGTAGTGTCGCTTTTTGTAAATTCCTGGAGATTTTGTAAATTTGCTGGTTGCTAGCTTTTAGGAGCAACGTATTGGTGGGTAGAATGAATTATGTAAGATTCCCAACTGGCCATGACAGGGTGACAGCATTGAGGGAAATCTAACCCAAGACTTTGGGTATGATGACATAATAGGCACTTTGGCACGATGAAAACCAAGGAAAAACACGCTTTGAAAATATCCTTAACATACGTAAATTTTTATTTTTATGGACAGTAATTACTATTTGTATTTATGTGTCATTAGTATTTTTGTTTAATTTGCTTTCTAGTGTTTTGTGTGAATAAAAGTAGTTTGTATTACCTTTTTGTTCCGTGTAATTAATACATTTTGCACAAGTCCCCTACAGTAATTTAATTAAAATTGCTAATTCTAGGGCTACGTATTTAGTGCCATTATTTATTAATATAATTGTACCCTGTTTTGTAAATAACTACATTAGCAGAATTATTATTATCTATTTATTAGCATTATTAAGTGACGAGAAGACAATGGAGAGTAAATTTGTCACAATGTGAAGCTGGGAAGGGGAAAAGGACGAGAGGAATAAGGGGAACGAAAAATAAAGGGCGCCTAGACACATAAATCCTTATTGGCTTCTTATACCCCCGTATTTTGATGTTATACCAAGCTTTCGGATAATAACTACTTTCCTTAATCTTTTCATGCATTCTTCCCTTCCATGGGTGGATTTAGGAGAAGGTCCCTGGGGGCAGGGAGGGGGCAATTAGTTTAAAAGCTATCGTTTAGAATGAAACATTTAATGTCATTCTGAAATGACTGGGGGTGGCCATGCCCCCCCCACACACATAAATACGCCCCAGTTCCCTTCATAGTAGAGTGCTCCAGAACTCAGTCAATTCAAGTTGATGGAAAAGTTAACATTTTGGATTCATATTAAAGGCCCGAGGCTTCATTCTAAAATTTTAGTTCGAGTGAACATTGATCGGACTCCGAAGGGGTTTTCTGGGCATAAGGGGAGCTGAACCTACCTTTTCCAGAAAGAGAAACTTATTAAAATGCCTGTAACATTCGAGTTGATTGTGTCCAGTTTAAACAAATTAGGTATCATGAGCTATGAAATAAAGTGTGCTATGCTTATATCATCAAAGATCAGTTCAGGACTGGAACTTCGGGTCGGACATAGAGGGCCTTACCCCTCTTTTCTAAGGAAGTGAAAATATTAAAATAACTGTACGTTTCGAGTTTCTTGTCCAATTTGAACATAATAGGTGTCATTCTCTTGAAATAGGGGTTCGGAAGGTATCAAAGATTGGCTTTTAGGTATTCTTTGAGAACAGAGGGCGCGAGGGCTCTTTTTGCGTAAAGTTAAAATATTTAAATGTAACTTAGACATGGTTATCCATTTTGAGCATATTTTGATCGTTAACTCTTAAATTAAATGTACTGTGTTTAAGAGACCGGTATAATCTATTAACATATAATTGGCAGGGGTGAAATGACGTGGCACGACGTGTACTTACTCAGTATATTTTAAACAATATTGTACATCCACCCAAGAATACAAATAAAATCAAGCATGTTCTCCCTCCCTTCGAAAAAAGTATTGATGTGATGGCTTATAGTACAGCATGTACCCAAGACCAATTCTACAATTGCAACTCGGTTAATCAAGTTACACAAGATGATGACTTTATCATATTTCCAGATTTGCAGTGTTACTTAGCTTGCTAAATCTGTGCGATTTGTCGAAGTCTATTACATTTTATTTGTATTTCAAAGCTATTGACAAGAATAAACAATTTAGTACAGTTTTTATCATTTAGAGGTAACTATATAGTGATTACTAGTTTTGAAGTGTACAGGGAAAGAAGGGGGTATGTGCATAAAAGGTGATTTCTCGTACAACGCATTCTAAACTGTTACTCTCGCATTTGCTCCCATGTATTTCGTATTCCAAGAACTTCTATAACTTGGTGATTATTTGAGCTTTTGGATTGAAACTATCATATGTGTTAGCTGTCATTGTGTAGTACCTGTTACGATTGCAAACTCATTTTTTTTTTTAAAAAAAATGTACATACCTCCTTCTTTCCCTGTACCCTTCAATTTTGAACGTAGTATAAACAACTATAAGGAGTCAAATTGAAACATAGAGTTCAATACACATTCTATGTGTATTGAACATTATTTGTAAAATTGAGAAAATATATATCGAATGTATATACATACAAATTTTTGCAGTATCCATCGACTGTAAAAGATAAATGAATCGTTTATTCATCACATGTGCACGTGCGCAAAGGTGCACAGCTCAATTCTGCTTTTCTGCACCTGAAGAAAAAGTAGAGGCACATATTACATCAAGGTCGAAGGCATCTTTCGCAAGTGTTAGTGTTGCCCGAAGTGTATAACCCGCTTCTTGACTTCCTTGAATCACCCATGAGTGCAGGGGTCGTAAACAGGCATCATCTGCTGATGAGCCGTTGTTCAAATGTTTGTTTCGAGATCCTCTAGAGAATCGTTTGTTGTGGGTATTGTCTCCACGTTCATAGTCTTGCGAAGAAACATCTTCATTCTCAGAAGATCAACAACTGCATAATCACTTCACGGTTTATTGCAGACAAATTGAATTGAATGTTTGGCCTTTAGGCATCTAAGACTCAGTCCAGGATAGGGAAGGGGAAAGGATGTAGGAAGGTGTTGGCCATGGCCTAAGTTGAAGGTGTCATTACGGCATTTGCGTGGTGTGAAAAATACAGACAAATGCGATTGCAGTTTCTATCAGTTATGGTGAATGAAACGAAGTGCCAGCAGCAGGTTGAAACTCTTCCACAAGGTGTAGAAACTCGTCCTTTGCTTTGAAACAATAAAGAATTCCCTTGATCTTGAAAGGTGATGTGCTGTCTGGTTCAGTAAAAGCATGAAACATAGTAATATGTATGAAACTTTTCTCAAGCTTGGGCTAATGTTGTTGAAGGAGATCATTTTAGTTGATTTTCTGACCTTGAATCAAATCCATGCGTCTGCGCTGGCACTGATAGTGATGAAAGTTGTCCAACACTATCATTACACCATCAGTACTTGCAGTTTGTACCATCCCAAGTAATGAATAATTAATGGCATCAAGATGGTGCACAGGAGTTGGGCATCTGCCCTCTCATGATTGCGTTACCCTATGGAGGTGCTATTTCCAGCAATTTTGTCATCCGAAGATATATAGGCAGTCATCATCTATGTTCTTATCTTGATACTATTTCCGTAAGCTTTGTACAAAGATAAAAAATAACTCCTTTTTCTTATCTCTGTTTGCCAATACGTTAAGATAGGCAGGGACTTTGGCACTACCACACACACGCTGTCGCATACCAGTTAACGTTTCTTCCTTATAGCAACAATGATCGATAATAAGCGATACCGATTCCTTGGGCATCGGACAGAGACCTTCCTTGGACAGTTGTTCCAGGCAAAAAATAGTAAGTATCTGGTGCCGCTAATTCCTCGTATGCGATTCTATAATTATTTGAACTGGTTTCCTAAATGCATTGCTACGAATCGGTCCAATAACCCCAGAGCAAGAGTTGAGAGCCCCATCAGCTGAGAGTGCTGGTGGGAATGAAGAAGTCATAATCAACAATTTACCCAGATTCCCAACTACGGCTATCCAGCGCAATAAATGCCTGCCCATATAAGAGTGCATGTTTCTTATAAATATATTTTTTTATTATCTTGATTGAGTTTCCATTCATATAAAACAAAAGTTATTTTTCTTGATTGTCGCTTTGATAGAGATGCTGTTTTCCCTAAAATCTTTCTTGGAGCTTTCATACCTTTCTTTTCGTCTAGATTCAAAAACACAGATAGAGGCTATATCAAGCTCTTCGGGCATGCAGTTCTTGTCTAGAGGTTACTAGATCTTCATTATTTTTCTCAAAGGAATTTCCTCTGCTCAGAATATCGCCTAGCAGGTTTCCAAACACGACGAAATTATAATTAATCTTAAATAAGTAAAATACCATATTAATCTCAAATACATTATTAGGGACCATGCTGCTATCTATCGAGGTCTAAAATAATCATTTTAGAAAAAACACAAGTTGTCCACTTCTTATATAATTATGACGTCATTCCGCATCGAGTTAATAGAAACCACAAGTTGCTTCTTTCCTTTTCACATAACACATCAAACATAATAGCACAAACAACACAAAGACACAAATGCCCTATAATATAGAAAAATATACCCATTACAATATTCTTAACTATAGTTTAGGCCTGCTTTCTGAAATTATTGTTCTAATTTTTCTGTTAATATTTTTAAATAATATTTTAAATAGGGACATGATTGCTATTTTTTCTCTAAGCAGATTTGAAGTTGAGTTCCTTTCTTCTTAGCTTGTTAAGCTTTCTGATGTTACTTCGTCCGTAAGTAATATTTTTGCAGGTCATTAAAAATAAAGAAGTTCAAAACCAGTGAAGATAATTGATAAATAAGAATTATGTAATTAAGATAAGTTGTTCAGACCTTTCTGAAAAACAAAACAGATTCTAATAATAAACCAGTATGAGAAAACATGTTAGCTATTTTTAGAAGTTTCAGTTTGCAATATAAAGTGCCAGTTTCTCCACGGCCGTTGAGTTCTTTCAACAAGATCTAAACAAGGTGTAAACGAAGGACAAGTACCTCAGCAAAATATAAATAATATACCAATCAAAAAAGTAATTATTGTTTTCCATATTTAAAGAAAAATTAAAGAGGAAAGGCAAGAAGAACTTATAGTGTATGTTAAGAGACTATATTCTGTTTATTAGATATATTTGTTTAACACACATGTAGAGATTTGTGAACAAGGCTATTCTCGTGATTTTATTCAATAATTCAGTAGTACATGTTGTAGGTTTGATTGGCATTATTGACTTTGGTCATTCACCACATACAGAAATGAAACATGAAATAAAATAATGTAAATTCTAGACATTTCTTTTCTATAGTTTTATAAAAAAAAGTGTCGTCAGACCATTACTATTAATGAATTATGCATTAGACAATGTTTCACAAACACACTACGTACATTCTAAAGCTAGTCAACTGTAAATTCATAAGAGCAATTCCCCGTTTGTTTTGTGCCGTGGTAATTCACAGTACCTCTGACAGATGAAATTTCTGTAGGTCCTTACACTAATTTGATTGCAGGTCTTGTAATTCAGGAAATACAAAACTTACTCCTATAGATCAGTTTGAAATAATTACACAGAAACATCCAATACATTCTTTGATGGAAATACTATTACTTTCCCTTCTAGATGTACCTGGGTAATTGAAAATCTTCAAGTTTGGCAGTGTCATACAGTCAATCTTTTTATGACTTCAAATAGTCTAATTAGTAATAACCATTGATCACACTGCATTTATTACCAACTTAATGAACAATGAATCTCACACGTTGGACACTGAGACATCTGACGGTCCTCATTATTCAAAGATTTTGGACATGGGACTGTTCGATGATACTGATAAGTCACTGAATTTAAATTTAATTCTGAGTTCAGATTCCATTTCAGTAATTTTAATATTATGATTCAATTTTATTTCATTCAATTGTATTTCATTTTATTTTTGGAATGTAAAGTTCATCATTTATTTCTCGTTCAACAAGACATTAACAAGTTCCCCCTAGAAACCACAAAGGCAAGGAGATTCCGGAGAAGTATCTAGGATGCGTCTGGGAATTTTCCCCCTTTAATTACCACCAGGGTTTCCGCCAGGATTTTCAGTTTGGGGAGGTGTAAAGTCAAAGTTGTGAGGGTGTAAGTGACGTTTTATACGGTTTTTTATTAATTTTTCACACAACAAATTTTTCAGTTGGGGGAGCGGGTATTGTCGAGACTTTCGGGGTAACCACCCTCCTCATATGAGGTCTGGCGGAATCACTGATTACCATATTGACACGCGTTAAGAATGCTAAAGAAATAGAAAATCATTCTTTTCCCACTCGCCCACACCGCCCAGTTTCTTTTCGGGCGGCCTGTGAAAGTGGCCGCCTCCATATGTTTTCGTATTACATGATAGGGCAACGTTTTGTCAATCCAACCCTCATAACAGAAGCCCAAATTATGGCGCAACGGCTGACACCACGACACACAGTACCGACTGACAGGTGCATGGAGTTGCACAATGTAAAGAACAGGAGGCGTAAAGTCCCCGTGGACTGACAATCAAGAAATCACCCTGGGATACAGAAATTTAGGATGGCATGTTTTTCTAAAGGCACACACCACGTTTTTTTTTACAGTTATTAGCAATCAAGTTATGATTTTTTATGGTAAAATTAGCGTTTAGCGAAGATAGAGTGGTTGAAGATATAATAATTTAGATTTCAATTAGATGAATCTTTTAAAATCAGGTTTCGGTATGCGCTGGTTGAGACTGAAGAATGGAAGACCCTTGATTTTACCCTTAAACGTAGGAAAACGACCTCTGAAAGTTTCATCTTTAGTATCTTTACCATGGAACTTGAATGTAGCGTATAATGATCCCATTAATCTCCCTAAAGTCAAATTTGATTATCTAATTCTATGCTGCTTTACCCCCTTCCGCAATTAATCACAGCTTTTAGAGATATAGCACACGATGAAAATATTAGTGAATAAGTTATAATACGGCAGTGGATGTAATTGGCCCGGTAAAATAGATCTATAATTTAGAACAAGAATGGGCCATATCCATTATTATAATATTATGAAAGTTTTTCTTTTGTTTTCTTAACAACATGTTTAAGTCACAACCTGTATGCTACGTTCTTGAGATAAATACATCTATTTTTAATACTGTGAGGATTCTTTTGGTCTCAAAATGTTCTTCATTGAATTATGCTTCGTAAATAATTTTAAGACCTGTTAGCTGTTTTAAAAAACGGGTTTGGCTCACTCTGGTTCTCAGTCCTTCAGTAAGTGCTTAATCACTCCTTTCTTTTAGTTTCCTGTTTCTATGGAGTCAAGAATCCAACCTTTCTAAATCATTAAGACAAAGCAATAAAATTAGTAAGTATTGTTGGAGATATTTTGTGTTTTTCATAGAGTATTTGGTAGATACAGCTTTCCTCGTATCATGGATCAATAATTTAAATTTATATATTTAAAAAAAACAGGAACAGGGAAATCAAACTTTATCGTGGATATTTCAGAGAGCCCAAAGTTGTCTTAGAGAGAATATATATCTAGGTTTTTCGTAGTAACTCATACTATTATTTTGTGATGTAGAAATGTACTTAATCATAATCTTTATAGTTATCATCATCACCATTAAAATATACCCAAGCTTATGGTTGTGATCAAAGATCATAATGAACTCAAAGAAAATTGATCATCCCTGATCTACTATTTTCATTCCATAACATTAATCTTTTCACAAGTCATGGGCGTAGTCATCTAAAGACGAAAAAAATGGCATTCGTGTAGAATCAAGAAATGAAATAAGACAATTCTCCGAATCTAACCAGTGTTGCCCACGAGACGAGATTGAGCCTGTCTAGTCTCGAAAATGTTTCGTTCAGAACATATCTACTCTCGAAAACTTGTAGACCTTATTACGAAAGAGTTCTGTCTTATCTCGTTTTCCAAATATTTTGCTGTCTCGTCTCATGCACAACACTAAACCTGACTACTTTTATTCTAGTTCATTAATTACGCATATTAACCGTACTCTGTATATCCACGATACAGACAGAATAATTTCAGTAAAATTGAACTTAATGTTGAATTTGGTACGTCCATTTTTCAAACGAATTTGGAGATTAAAAGATAATTCTGTTGAGAGAAACGTTCTAATACATTAAATACATGATTTAGAAGCGGATCTAAATGTTTCGTTTTTGTAGATCTAAATGTTCCTATTAGTTCCAAATAAACCTGGAAAATCAATTATTTGACAATATAAACTATAGTATATAATAATTTAATAAGTATCTAACACCTCTCCCCTAATTATTGGTGTTGGTCCCAAGCTGAATTATACATTATTTCCCTAAACACTACTATTTGGTTTTATTGAGTTTTAGGGGCACATAGTGTCCTCAGAAATCCGGAGTTTACTGAGGATACTGCCCCGCAAAAATTATTATGTAAATATACATAGGCATCCTTTGTCGCGACAAAGGATGCTGCAGATATTGAACAAACTACTATACCAATGGTCATGGATATCGAGTAAACAAACTATCATAAACGTTTGTTTAAAGTCTTACAAATTTAATGCTAAATAGCAAAATAGAGAGAAAGCTGATAAATTCCTTAGCTTTACGTTTTACTAGATACTACAGAGAACTCACGTATCACGTACATTAAGTTATTAATGCCACTAGTAGTGATTCTTTAATTCAAGTTGTGCTGACATCTAGTGATTTGATTATTGCGTTGATTCATTAAGTCGGTTAAACTAGGGAACAAGAAACAAGTCGAAAATAAAGCTTAACTTGGAACACTTTTCCGATCACTTTTAGAATGTATTAAATAGATTCAATTATAATGTTTCTTTTAAAATTGTTTTGTAAGTGTCTGAGGAATATTAAGAAAAAAATATATGTAGTATGTGCCATATGGGGCATCAGAGAAACTATTCCTTTAAACCTAAGCCTCGTAGATGCGATATTAGTATTATAAGAAAATCATTAATACAGAATGAATTATTATTATTATTATCTGGGTAGAATATTACTCATACGGGCAATTTTCGATAAGAATTTCTTACAGGTACTCTTTTTTATTTATTTATTTATTTATTTATTGAACACAACAGGTTAATAGCCTATTTGTGGTGTTCAACATACACATATGACATTTTCGACATACACAGTTTACATACATAGGTGTAACATACATATTTGGAGCTGCATTGTAACATATTCTGCATAAAGTAATCATTATTTTATATAAGAATGGAATTATCTCATATTTACGTTAAATATATCAATCTCAGAACATTCTTTAAGTATACAATTATATAATGAGCACATTCTCCTAATAGGCGATATGTCCATTGCTTTAGTTCTTTGGGCCGAAAGGTGGAAGACAGCATTACGCGGTCGAATTACTCTATGCGGTACATACAGCCCTAA
>JAGDQP010017171.1:23079-37401 GCA_022664845.1 Lepisma saccharinum | reverse complement strand
CAGGGGACTTCAGATCGGCAGCGGGGAAGCAAACAAACGTGTTGTTCACTCCACCCCCAAACAAAACGCACTTGAGCAAGTTTATGATTGAAGAAAGCTGCTTAGAGGTGATTTCTATGCTTGTTTTCGCATTGGAAAGAATCTGGGTTCGATACCAGCAGCCGACCAACCTGGCTGAGATTTCTCCAGGATTTTACCTCATACCAGGCAAAATGCCGGAAATGTACCTTCAACTTAGACCCTGACCGACTCCTTCCCAGGTCCTTTCCTTTACCCTATCCCGACTTGAGCATTAGATACTAAAAAAAACATACAAGAAATTCAATTCAATGCCTTGTCAATGTAATTTTTACTTAAATGAGCATTTATATACACTCCGACAACTTTGTTAAAATGCAACTCATACCATTATTTGTTGAAATATGAATATTACGTCACATTTGCGTTCCTCTAGCAAAATTACACATCTTTGGACACTCCATAAAAAAAAAAAAATCCTATCTTCTTTCAATGCGAGTTAATCAACTGTAAGAATTTGTTTCGAGTTTGGAACCAACTTATTTATCAATGCTCTGAAGTTAATTACGAAGTTTCATCAATCATATAATGGTCTGCTTAAACTCCTTTCAGAACATTTTTAATATATCTTGCGAAGTTTGGGACTTTTTAACACAAATGCGATGCTTATTACAGAAAAAAGAAAAATACGATTCTTGTTAACTATTTATGTTAATTAGGCAGCTTCGATGAAGAACAAAAACATTTAGTTTCAAAAGATTTTGCGAATCTTTTCATATTTACAATCGAAAGGTTGATTGCGCAACAGCTTTACTTTCGATTTATTTTACTTTTTTCTTTTCTTTAAAAGACGAAAGTTTCTTCCACATCTTGACATTAATACCTTTATATTACATTCAATGTTGAACATCAACAAGTTGCCTGCCGACAACTACCTTGTGGACCAAGCCAAAAAAACGAATAAGAAGTCATAAATCGCCTCAAAAACTTTTTCTGGTGATGTTTTTCAAGAACTTGGAAAGAAGTAAATCTTTTATAGAAACAGCCCAGTCCTGAGGCAGCAAAGATACTAACTTGAAGGAATATCTGGCCCATTTTCCTTCAACAGCTAAAAAAAGAAGAAGAAGAAAAAGTTTTAAATTTATAACTGTGACATTGCAAAGGTTTGGAAATCTTGTTAACTTTGGCGAATCTTGATTTGATAACTACAGAAAATATCATCTTACGTCATACCTCTTCCGTTATGTTAAAATAAGTTTTAGGATTAATGTTTAAAACTACTTCCTTTAGACTTATACAGAGTTCCTCTCTCTGTGAGAAGTTGCTATCTATGGCGCACAGTTCTTCAAAAGAAATTTCGTTCCATACTTTACGAAGAGATTCCTTTAACACATCCAGATCATTGTTCAACAGTACATATACTTTGGGATCTAATATTAACCGAATGGAATAATCCATGCGGAAGATAAGCTGCTCACACCATTTTTGTGTAATGTCTGTCCTATGTCCTAGTGCAGAATCGTGTTGGTGGTTCAGATTCCAGCATAAACCGTTACAGGTTTTGAACATTATCTTCGAATTAAATTAGCCGATGTATCTGGAGTTATAGGTGACCTTATTCGGGGTTGTGGAGAGTTCAAATATTGCTCTGCTGTATCCAGAATTTACTCAGTGAAGGAAAGATCACCAGATTCACTATTCAGCTTCCGACACCCTCAGGTTTTACATTTCACTTTATTCGTAAGAAGCTGTCCTTTGTGGAGCGTGTACGGCTTGAGATTAAGATCCTCTTTTATTATTCGTTGGAACAACCTTCTAGTAATACTTGTCTCGTGTGAGCATTTTATTTCTTGCGGAAGCCCTTCGATTATGCTGGATTCGTTGTTGAACAATTCTCTAGTTTGTTGTGGTGTAAATCGTTTGTTTGCGACATAGCCCAGGTCGGTCACCTTCATAGCTTAATTTAATGTATCGTTTCATGATATAATAAGCAATAGTTTGAGATATAACAGGGTGTTTCAAAAGTGATGGTGCCATAAATTGAGTGGTTCTCATTAGAAATCGTTCATCTTGAAGTATTGTCGAAATATGCACAGTTGAGAGTATTATGTTGTTCTTGTTCAGTAAAACTTTGATTATGGTTTGATAATTCTGCACCTCCTATGTCCTTTTTCTGGCGAGATATTACGCTATTTGTGCCGATGCCGCTCTCTATTTAGATGCCTCTAGCTCTGAAATTACGCAAGTTTCGACATTTCTTCAAAGAATACGGACCGAGAAAGAAAAAATAATTTCAATTTGTGTTATTAGACACTCTGTATTTCTTTTCAATCGGAGATTGAAGTTCATGATTAGAGTAAATCAGTTACTTGAAGTAATCAACCTTGTTGCGGTTTCTGCTTATCTTCTGGTTTTAACGTTTTTTATTTTTAATTTCCGGTCTCTGTTTCAAGTCATTGTTGATCTTCCTTATGTTTCTCACTACTAACACCTGAATTTTCAAACTCTTCTTCGTTTGTTGCCAAGGAGTAGTTTCACTCCTTATCTTCTAATCAATGGATCCTGGGTTCCATCTCTGGTTGGGATACAAGCATTTCGTTATCTACTTGAAACTGCACATTCTTAGGGAACTGAACCGTTCCTTTCGCCATCTTTGGCTTAACCCTGGCAAGTTTGAAGATATCCTGACCTAGCATTAGTCTAGCATGACTGAGGGAAACCAACTGGACTCGAGCCATGGTCTTCCAAAAGCGAAATCAGCGCTCTACTAATTGAGCCCCAATCGCTTGGTACGTCCCCAGGGAGATGTCTTCATCCGTTGGACAATAATGACAAACTGCCATCATCGTTTCACCTTGTTCACGGACCTTCGAACCATTAAACCTTCTTTGAGCAGAACATTCTTTATTTATTATTAAACGGGAATTCCGATACTTGTTCAGATAACAATGATCTTGATCAGGGCCTTCCCGAAATAATTGTTGGATATCATACGAATCGTATAGACAACTTTAATTGAGTAATATTATCTCAAATTAATTTGAATATGAAATAGTGAAGTGTATTGTTGCAGTAAAGAAATAGAAATGTGTATGTTGTGTTGGGGATTTCCGTAATGTGAGATAAAAGTCACAAGAAAAAAAGCTTCTAAATTTTCTCATTCTTCCATATTATACGTGCGATACAACTTGCATGTGAGTGTTACGTTATGTAATACACGTATTGATTTTGTTGTTCATTATTTGTGCTTTTGGGACAATCATGTTTGCAGAGCGAAAAGGGAAGTATTACATATGTTCAACTGGTAAATAAAATGTTATACGTATATGGTCCTCTCTACATGATTCAATTATTTTCTAATTTCCACACTGAATAATTAGGACGTCTAACCCTCGAGGAAAGCCAAACCAGTCTCTGAAGCCGCATTAGAAGATACTCTCTCTCAAATATGTAATCCTGTAATTATTCTGCGTCCTATCGTCTGATTTGAGAAACGCGTACAGTTTATCTGTTGGGTTACAAGCTTCCAGAATTTAATTTCTGTAATGGTTTCATTGCAATGTAGAGAATATAAATTGGAATTTGACATAACATAGAGCAATGCTCCAATGCAGGAATGAAACTATATTTTTTTGTTTAATTCTGCAATGCAGAGAAGTTTAAAAGAAAAGAGTTAATGGCTTTCAAGAAACAAAAAAAATATTATAAGTGTAAAACTAAACACCTAACAAAAGTAGCAGAAACTGCGGCGTCTTATCAATGGGCGCATTCAACGCACTGGGGTATCACTAAGCACTGATAGAGCATTTGAATCTTATTGGTTTGCCTTTTGGTAGCAACCAATGCGATTAAAATGTTCTCTCAACGCTTAGTGCTACCTTAGTCCCCGAATGCACCCATTCATTCCAAGGAGGAGCCCTTACCTAAGCTTTCGTTCGTTATCATTTTAACGTCGCTCGTCAATCATAAAGAACTTTCGACACCTTGAAATAAGTACCACGCATCAGTACCTTATATAAATATCCTGAGATATATGTTAAATACGTTACCTATTTTAGAAATTACCTTAGCTATTGTACCTGAAGTTAAAAGTTTAATACTTACTGCTAATACACTTAGTGGCATTCCTCCGTAATGCGCATTAAATAGCATCTCATCACCCAATCGTAAATTCGCTTTTAAACCCTTAAGAGAAATAGAAGAATAATAAGTGCCCACTGCACTGCAGGTGTTGAATTTGAAACGCTGAGCTCTGTCGGTTGAATGCCTAATGTCAGAAAAGAATCATTACCGGTACCTCTCAACCACGGAGACAGTAGTCTGTCTTATTCTTAGCGGGAGAATTTAAAGTAAACGTCACATTAGGAATCCAGTGCTTGTATGTGAAGACTCAGTCTTACCGCACAGGACGTACATAATTGTGCATTGACACTTACAAAAACTCAAAAAGAAACACATGTTTCTACTCCACATTAAATATAGTTCAGCAACGTCATGCATATAAGTTGCGGTAAGTATCTGAAAATTGAATCTTTTCGTCATCGATTTGCATCATGTGTGCAACTCTACATTTGGAAGTAATTTAGCAGGCTCCGTAGGTTAATAAGCATTGGAGCAAGATAATAATATAATATGATTCTTCTGAAAACTAGCTCCCTGTGTTGTAGACGCCATAAGTAACTTCAGTATCAATATATGATCTAAAATGTATGACTAAGATTTGATGTGTTTGTCACACTTCATAAATGTCTGTGAATTATGCTTACCACCTCAAAAGAAGTGAAAACAATTAGCTCTTCAAGCAGGAAAAATATTGATTAATTCTATAACCAAAGAAGAAGAAATCCAGAGGAATTCCGTTGGTGGTTCCTTTGACTTGTGTATTCCAAATGCGAGAGAGGTACCTACATCTGTTGTAAGTTCTGGGTGCTTTCTTCCGCAAAAGAGTTGTTCTTATAGCTACATTGAATTAGTTGTGGTTTTTCAACAAATTATGAACTGAATCAGTCAGTATAATAACCGTACGTTGACAATATGAACTAAGCTTACCTTACCTAAGCTAAGCTTACTAAATTTCAAATTAAGCTTACCTTTTGGCTTTTCTTTTTATCATATCTGTTTTAAGTATAATTATCATACCCAACAATCCTTCAATGTTTGTAGATGCTACTAAAGTGTTGGTAAGTACCTAATTTCCATGTCTGTATTTTTGAATGTCAGTCTCTTGTTCTCTGTACTTACGCTGCTTTCAGCTTCAATTTACAAATATAATAATCTAAGTTTGCTTTTGAAATACATTCATTTCTCTTTACACCGTTGAGGCACTTTGATATGTTTGATTTAATACGTTTTGAAATAAAAAAAAATATTAGTAGACTCCTTTAAAAGAAACTGTTTGCACAACTATAATAGTTTTGTTTTTTCATATCTTGATACTTAAAGCATTAAATTATAGCTTCAACATAAAATCTCAGTAAAATATTTCTACAATGTGTGAAAGTATCTATTTTTATATTCTGTTGGAAACTCATTTAAAAATAATTACACTCACAATGTAGCATGAGTGATAGTTATTAATTTTTTTTGTAATAGCGTTAAAACAATTTGATTTTCGACTTTATTTGGTAATTGATCTAACAGAGATTTGAAGAAATGAAATTAAGAAAGCTTGAAATAATCTGTGACATACCTATATAATTGTGGAATAAATATTAGGTTCATTTCCGTACTAATAAAACATTTTTTTTTTCTTATTTGGTTCAAATGATTGTAATAAGATAAAATAGTGCAAGGAGCATTCCGTATAGCACATTCAGCTTTCTATATCAACTAAGGCGGTTCTACATTCGTGGTACCGAAGTAAATAAACAGTCATATATGTTGTTTCATTCATTCTAAGGATAGAAACTTTAATTCCACCGGCGTTCAAGTTTGAAAATTGCATTAAATAAAGATATATTTTTAGCTTTGAACTCGATCCAGTAACAATTGGTAGCTAACGAAATAATAGTATACTTTCAAGATACATAGCAGTTTTTAACTATCAATGAATACTCTGTTGAAGTAGCAGCGTCCATTTGCAGCTAATCTGTTTTAATAATCAAATAAATTAAGAAATAAAATTCTTCACATTGCTAAATAAATAAATTTACAGTTAGATTTACTTGTAACTGTGTCCAAACATTCACGTGCGTTAGATCAGTCTATTCGTATATCGACGTTAGTAGTACTATCAACCCATCATAATCAGCAAGCAGATTGAACGTACATTTCTAAATTACTAATAGAATTTGGCTCATATGAAAGCAGACGGGATTATCCCTTCTCTGACGATATACATCGATAATCAGCTGTAAATGTTACAGGAATAATTAACGAAAAAAAATTACGAAGTTCAATTTATAGTACACATTAAATGTTAGGTACATCTATGTCTGTCTTCCGCTCAAGTACCCACAAGTAAGATTTCGTGAGCATGTATTAAACATCAACTAACTTTGATATGTGAGTGTAATTTACGCGCGTGTGTGTGTGTGCGTGTTAGTGCTTTTCATATTAATTAACTTAATTAATACTACTAACTTTGTGTTAATTAACACTTTCTCTTCCTCCCAGGGAGCGGGATGTACTGCTCTTTTGGTGGCTGTTGTATCTCGAAAGTTAGAGCTCACACGAGCTGAAAAACACGTGCACAACTTCATGATGGATACCCAGTTAACAAAAAGGGTAAGACTTCTAAAAATATAAGTACATCTTATGGTAATATTATTGTATTTATTATTTATAGTTTCTTGTTTTCTATGGTTTTATTTGAAAAAACAACAACATATGAATGGCGTTTTTATAGGGTAATGGCACAATGGCGCTTGTGGTGGCAGTGCTGTTGAATAAGGTTACACTTAGTCCTGCTGAGAAACGGGTTCATGTGTTGATGATGGAGAGACAACTAGATAGACGGGTAAGAATGAAGTATTTTTTATCAGGATTTCGAGATTTGATCGCCTACTAACAAATACAGATGTTAACCTTACTACTATTTTTCGATATTAATATATTTTGATCTAATTTTGTATACAACTTCCTTTCTGCTTTACCAACTAATACCTCTGTCAACAACATTTTAGTGCTCAGGATGAACAAATTATGCTGAAGTAACCGAAGCAATCAACCCTGTTCATTGAACAAGACAGAAAAGTATCTATATTTTACGTCACTGCGCATTCATAAGGAATTTGAGTACTGGAAAACTATGATCTTTAGAGACAAGAGTAAGTCAAACCTAATCTGATCAGATGGTAAGGTATACGTGTGGCAAAAAGCGTATCACGAAGAGAGGAGGAACTTTTGTCGTACTGTATAACATGGTAACTAGTCAGTCTTGGTCTGGCGTTACATGTCAGCAAATTGAATTGGAAACTTGCGTTTTATAGATAGAATTATGGATTAGAATATATAACTAAGCCAACATAAAGCCTGGTCTAGAAAAATGATGAACTGCTGGCAAATTGTAGTCTTACCATGACAATGATCCGAAGCACAAGGCATGTAAAATTTTGCATTCGGCAACTCTACAACTGTCCTCAGGTTCTGGAAACAGTACCCCAAATCTGCAGACCATAATGTCACAACGTGGGGCTGAACTTTAGTAGAAATCTTCTGGGATGATTAGGAATATGCAAAAACTGAAGAAAAGGCTGCAATTTATCTCAGTGTTACTGCCAGGAACTATCAAAATCCGTGCGACAGATAAGCTAAGTCCTTTTCTAAAGACGAAGAACTTCCTATAAAGTATTAAATTATATTTTCGTTCATGCTCCATGGTTACTTTGTCACACAACTAGGAGTAGGAGTTTCATTTTGAGTTTGTCTTTGGTAGGATCATATTATATTCATTGCTTTTGTCTAACCAGGATCTCCAGAAACAAGATGAATCCTATGAGGATAGAAAATAAAACTTTCTTTCGATAAACATACTCGTTCTTTTATAAGAACATTTTCCCTCAACATACTACAACGAGCTTTACCTTGAGCCACTGTAAAAGCCAGTAAAGACCCAGAAATGGATATTGAACTAAGAAATAGACAGAAATGTGTGGTGCTCGTTTTACTTCATCAAAACTAATATACGCAGTGGGGTAAAGAAAATAATAATAATTTGGGAAACAGATGTTATTTTCAATGACACCTAGCCTCATTTAAGTCAGATAGATAGAAGAAATACAGAAAAATAACTCATAACCTTTATCTTGGGTTGAAGTAAAATGAAAGCCTTCGAGATGTGGACATGGAAAAGAATGGAAAATAGACATAGAATATACATGATGAGGGAGTAATGATGAGAGTACCTGACACACTAACGATACTAGAAGCTGTTACGTAGATATCCTGTACTGAAGAATTCAATTGATGTGGATGTAGAAAAACAGGAAGGTTGATCCAACTTCTTGACAAAATTAAGGAAAATATATCTGAACATTGAAACAAACAAATTAGAGCTACAATATGACTAACAATCGCAAAGACACTGTTCCCTTCATAGCATTTTTACCACGCAAGCATTATTTTTTATACATAAAATAGGCTGGCAACACTGACAACTGCAATGGTTAGATTTGGGAAAATCCACTGAACTTGTGTCGAATAATGTTAATACCAAGTTTTGCGCAACTAGGTTTAACTGAAAAGAAGTAAATTTAATGATTATTGTTTTTTTTAATGGGCTGGCAACACTGAACTACTGAATCAAGACTGTTTCAGCGGCTTTGAGCTAGTCTAGTTAAGATCTTTCGGACGACACATCATTCATGTTTTTTAGTTCATGATATATTTTTGACATGGGCTGGCAACACTGAAAATAGGGTTGCTGGGGAGCGGGAACATCCGCTGTATGTTCCTTTTCTATCAGACAATGATTATGCCAAGTTTGGTGCTCTTATGACTAAAATAATGGAAACATTAAAAAAAATGATAATTTATAGAAAATAAGCTGCCAACACTGGTAACTGGGCTCTCGGACCTCAGTGTTTTTGTATTGTGTCGAATAATGTTTATACCGACTATGGGATCAGATAGGTCTAACTAAATGGAAGCAATTTGAACATGATTCTTTTTTAGAAAATTGGCTGGCAACGCTGAACCACTGCAACCAATCAAGACGATTCCAGGGGATCTGAGCTAGTTTAGCCAAGAACTTTCCAACGACACTTCAAGCATCTTTATACACTGTGTAGTTCCTGAGATTTAATTTCTGGACACTATGAGCGGGAATGGAAGGTCCCTTTGCTATAGCTTTGCTATCAAGGGACCTGCAAAAGAACAAGATGGGATGAATAGCGAGGGTTAAACTAGAATGAATGAACCTTCCGCTTTTGGAAGAGCACTTGTAATGATGAACCCGTTTAGTGTACTTCAGCAATCAAATGAAATAGGTCTCGTAAAACGATTAAAAATAACCATTCAAAAAAAAAATATTGAACGTGTTTTTTGTTTTCTCATCTCGATCTGAACAACAAAATCATGGGACTGCGAATGAGTAATGGACTAGTTTTTCCGTTCCCCCCTTCCATGTTGGTTACAAAATAAAAACTAACTAAAAAAAACTGTACGTATGAGCTGCATGGTCTGGCAATAGTGTTGATGTTTGCTTTCATTTCTTTTGTTTTTCCAAACCGGAACCTCAATTATAATCACTGATTCTCCACTGACCAACGCTATTGATAAATCAAAGTTAACCAGTAACAAACTTCACTCGAAATATGTTCTCGTTCCGTTGTCGTTGCACCGGAGGGGATTTATCATTTTACCGGAAATACTACATATATATATATATATGTATGTACGGGGAGAGGGGAAGTAATTGTATATGTTGGAAATTGGGTTACGAAAACAAACAAAAACTAATGGGGTGTGAGGTTACAGTGAATGAAGGATATATGCGACCAGCTACAGAAAACTAATGGCGTTTAGTTCAAGATATATAAACAGATTGGCATGTGGTTATTGAGCTATCGCAGTTTATTTGCAGGATAGGACTAAGCAAGATATTATAGGGTAGTGTGATATATTCACTGATTCTGCCAAGATTTTCAGTTTGGGGGTGAAGACCCAAAACTGAGAGTATGTAAATAATTTTGCAGCGTTCATATTATAGTTGGGCCAAACTGTTACTTTTAAATAAATAACTGTTATAATAGTAACAGTTCTATAAAAATAACAATTAAAAATAACTGTTAAAAATATTTATTTAGGGTTGGGTTCTATAGATTCTAAAGTGTCAAGAAGCATTGTGAAAAAGAACGATTTTAGATTAACTTACTAACCTGTACCCAGTCAGTTGAATTCATATTAACGTCCTAAACGAGGTGGTGAGCTTCTAAAGACGGGCGACATCTACAATTTTTGGTAAACTGGACTCCGAACCACTCTATTCAATGGACACCAACAGAATTGAACCTGTGACCAGGCGTGCGTAAACAGTGCCAAAAGAAACAGTTTCATAATTTGGAGCACCTTTGATAGGGGGGATAATAGGTACTAGATAGGTAGCTTTCCAGAAGTGTCAGTATTTTTCTTGATCTGACTATCTAGGAAATGTACACGACAGAGTCGTATATTGATTCCTATGTAATTCATGCAATGACGTGCATAAAACACCACGGTAATACTGAATATATGAAAATAGAATAGAGATCGTAAAATACTATAGAATAATAAAAGATCATACTTAATGTGTTCAAATTTATTCTTGTTTTTGAGCACAACCTCAAATCAGGGATTCTGCCAGACACCCGAATTGTGGGTGTCACCTCCCAAATAGTCGAGCACATAAAATATTTACGGTTAAAAATTTATAGAAATCCTCCAAAACTCTACTTTCAGCCCCCTGTCAGAATCCCTGGGTGACACCACCTTCCAATGAAGGGGGGGATCTGGCAGAATGCCTGCGTCAAATCGACGTGACATCTTCCGACCAATCACCTGAGAAGAAAAATGAGGAAAGGACTGCGATAGGTCTGGAATTAAGTCCATGCATTCTCCTAGTGAGACTGAGGCACTTTTCGAAGAGCTTTAGTTATGATGATTAACCTCAGTAGCGTTCGATTTATTTAACTTACATTCAAGGACCACAAAGGCTGTTATGGAGTAAGCCCGTCATATATAGAAGAGATGGCGTAGCTATAAGGAGTATCTTTCCGAGATAGGGAAGAAAATAGTAGCTCCTAGGGTCTTTGTCGAGGTACCATACCGGAATTCGCTTCGTGAAATTAAGGACAATCTTGGAGAACATAATGCCCGTCGCTGTCACCAGGGCTCGAACGTGCAGGTCGTAACCAGTGGAATACGGGGCCTGAATACAGCTGATTTGTATACAAGAATCTAATCCATAACACCACGTCAGTTTAAACTACCATCGCTTCTACCGTATTTTCAAATAGAGTCACGATTTCTGAAACAAAAAAAAGTTATCTCACAAAATAAAACCAAAAAAAGAACACACACGGTATTTATTTTCATTGTCAAGTTTTTCAAAAGACAAGCTTATCAGATGATGTGTCTGTGTGCCTGTGTGAACTGTAGATGTCGTCTGCAGCTGGGTTGCCATGGAAACGTTCCGTCGAAAGTGCGTGCAGACAGAAAGGTTTGCAAATAAACTTTTACGCCATCAGAACATCATCTACATTGAGTCCCTTTCTAAAGAAAACTGCGGTCAAAGCTTTAAGAAAAATGCTTATTCAAATAAATTCAAATAAACGTTTCTTTCATTCTGTCTTGATTCTAGGAAATTTCGATCATCATCCAAATCCCTGTTTGATTTCCAAATACCTGTTGAGGCTCGTTATTAAAGCAGATATTCTATTGATTGTTGTTTAAGGTTTATGTACTTGCGCGTGCGCATACAGAGAGATCATGATCTTATAATGAGCTTTTTCTGTCTTAAAATACGGCTAATGTAATTGGTCTCAGAAGGAAAAGTTATTATTAATTATTTTGCTTTTAAATTATCCGGATCCTAAGTCAAGATATCTGTAAAATTACAAGTATCAATCCAGTAAGAAAAAATAGAATGATTTTCCAATCTTAAATAATTAGGAATTTTATCTCCTTTGTTTTAATTAGTTCAATAAGTCCAATGGTGTTTAGATCCCTTGTCTCCAGTGTAATAGATGACGTCCCACGGCAAATACAGCCTCCATTTGAAGGCAGGGACGAGACAGGATTCTGCCAGGCCCCCAATGGGGGTGGCACCCCCGAATTCTCTAGCTCTCAATTTTTACAATTTGACGATTAATCATCGATATAAACTTTGCAAAGCTCTACTTATAACCCCCTCAATGTTGGCCTTACACCCCGCCAAACTAAAAATGCTGGCAGAAAACCTGAGACCAGAAATTCTATCTCTATGTTCCTACTAAGGATAAAGGTAAACTACATCAAACACCAGTCAAAGTACCGACCTACCATACCTCAGTGGTCTTTATATTCGGGCGGTCCTGGATTCGATCCCAGCGGGCACTTATCCTGACTGAGCTTTTCCAAGAATTTCCTCGATTACACCAGGCAGCTTTCGGGATGGTACCTTTAACTTACGCCTTGGCCGCTGAACTTAAATGGCCTGCATTGCAAGTTGAGTGTAGTGATTGCGAAAGTACTAAAATAAATATGTGGCTCCACAAGATTGTAGACGATGTGTAAATGGGACTCATCGAATCTCAATTTGAAGTCAGTTCGTCTTCATCTGCTTTCTTTTAGGCTCCAGCGTGCATATACTCATGGGTGGATTTATGAGGGGCATTGCGCCCCCGATTCATTTCAGAATGTGTGAGAACCCCCGGAATAGCTTCCACCCTTATAGTAATTAGCCCCCAGGGTCTCTCTCCTAAATCCTGAAATGACTGGAGGCAATGCCTCCCCCATAAATCCGCTCATGCATTCTGCTAAAATACCGTAATAGAAGTCTGTAGCCTTAACGGGTTAAAAACGGACATATAAATCTAAGTAGCTGGATTCAAATCTGAAATCAATTTCTATGTATCTTCTTTCGTTCAAGTGATGCCCTGCGTTACAGACAGTCATTTTTTTTTAATACACCAAAATATTTTTCCTCGGGAACTAAAATAAATAAAATATAGAACAGTAAAGATAGGAGAACCTTTCATTACAAATTGCCTTTTCCGGGGACTGACGAGAAATTAACTAAAATAGTGTTGATGGTTATGCCTGAATGCACGTTTATTATTTAAAGACCATAGAATTTGAAATATTATATTTCGAACTTGATTTATGTTCCCACTGGGTTTCGAAAACTGGGAGCAGAGCTGAAACGGGTCACTGGGTCATTCGAGTCAAGTTTTCGGCCGGGCCACCGCGTTTGTGCTTGACATTCCGCCGGGCCCGATTGCGATCCGGTGATACGGAAGGCCAATTAAAGTTTTTAATTATTTCCTTTCGTTTAAAAAAAAAAGAGTTTCTTTCCGGGGTGACCGGAACCGGTAGTGTTACCCTCAGAGCACGAAACAATGACGTTGAAAATTCCAAGATCATTAAGTTCCTAGACCGGGTCTGCTATGTTTGCGTCAGAGTGCGTCATCAAAAGTGGTCAGGTTTCAGTTGTGACTGGGTCTGGTTATTTACAAGGCAACCAGCGTACCATTTATCTAAAAAACAAATACTTATTGTAGGTTGTGTTTGTAGAGTAATTACTTTTATTTTGTAAGAAGAAATTGCTAATTTAATATACCGTATAACCAAGCAACTCTGATTCAGTTGGTAGAGCGATGGGTTCGCACTCTAAAGGTCTTCGGTCCTGTGCTTATAAGCAACAGCTCATTCTGATCGGTCGCAGGGGGCAAACGCTGGGATGGTACCTTGAATAAGGCTAAGTCGATTCATTCTCTTTATTATTTATACGTTGTGTTCAATGTGAAATGAACTTATTTCAGAATTTGTTGAATATGTAAATACAATTGAAATGGTTTTACATGTATTTTAAGACTTTCCTTTAAAAACCTTCATGGCTCTCAAAGCTAGTATTGCTGAAATTAAATATACATTGAAATAATTAAATATATATTGAAGAAATTTTGTAAAACAGAAAATTTAATTATTGTAATTATTTATTTTCCAGCTGAAAAACGCTGCAGCAAACGTGCTACGAGAAACATGGCTTATCTACAAACATACGAAGTTGGTAAAGAGAGTAAATGCGGGAAGAGTACGAACACACCAAAGGAAGTTTCTATTGGCTATTTATTCGTAAGTATTCGCAGCGTGAAGATTGTATGAGAGTGTTTTATCATAGACCTT
>JAGDQP010017171.1:4534-22979 GCA_022664845.1 Lepisma saccharinum | reverse complement strand
CTCTGCCATAGACATCATATTCTACCATGAAGTCAATGGCAGAGCTACCTAGCGAATGGCTTTAAAATCACGTGTCTGAACAAAAATCCATCAGTTTCAGCGCAGCCAGAAATGGGGAAGCGTGATAAGTCTATTATGAGGTCTATGGTTTTATCTAGGGCTTCTGCCAGTATTTTCAGTTTGGTTTAGTGTAAAATCAAAATTTGGAAGGTTTGAGTGAAGACTGACACAATTTCTATAGATTTTGATCGTTTTTCTTTAAGTTGGGGGTGCCCTCGAAGATTTTTGGGGGGTGACCAACCCTCACAGGGGCTCTCTGACGGAATCACTTATACCTCATTTAAAATGAGACTACTAACCTGTTCTAACTCAAGTTTTCTGAAGACTATTAAAATATCAAAAACCCAGATTGATTTGTTTACTGTTTTCTCTAACTCTCAGAAAATCGCATTCCAAAGTTATTAGAAGAAGAAATTTTATGACAGGGTACAAACTTTTCGTGCTGACTGTACATGTATCCTGTGTTAGTAGTAAATGAGGACTCACATAGTTGGTTTGTCAACTACTGCAAGTGAGTGAAACTTTTCGTGAATAGTCTACATACGCAATTCAGGGATTCCGCCATGTTTTTTTTCAGTTTAGGGGAGTATATTTAAAATTCGGAGGGTGTAAGTGGAGTTTTGCACGGTTTCTAAAATTTTTTTGTGAGGTAACCTCCCTCATACGGCGGGTCTGGCAGAATCACTGACGCAATTGAAAGTCTTACGCGAATGATAGAAACGCAGAAATTAATGACAGTGATTCTGCCAGACACCCCTGTGCGGGGTGTCAACTCCAAATTCTCTCTAGCGAACCCCATCTTTAAATTTTTTACAATCAAAAATCGGTAAAAACCGTACAAAATTCCACTTACATCCTCCCAATTTTGACTTTACACTCCCCCAAACTGAACTGGAATCCCTGGGGAGAGGAAATAGCCATTATTTTAGTAATATATAAAATAATTGGCGGGCGAATCCCAACCACTCATAAAACAATGGAACAATAATTTCTTTTTACCATTCGCATCTTTGTATGTGGAAACTTCAAACTTACCTTAAACTCATTGCGATTGGCACGCTATGTCGTTAGGTAGGAAAAGAAACTATTTTTCTCTGTGCTGTTGTTAGCGAATACAGTAGAACGTCGTTCATCGCATTAAGGTTAATGTAAAGCAACGATCTCCAACAAAAGATGGCAGCGTTACCTCCGTATATGTGTAATGTGTTTTTATCGTTGTACGAAATTTTAATGCTCCTCCTACAAATTGAAGCCTAGAGAATTCAAACTTTACCAGTTCATACCAGTTCGAGAGTTCGAGCAATAAAATTTTCATTGTTGAAATAGCTTTATTGTTGTTGTGAATGTCAGAACCTATAACAATAAAGAGCTTTCAACAATAAACGAAGAAGAAAATTAAAAATCGGCTTTGATCGAACTCTTGAATTCGTTAAGAACTTTCTTCCCTGAAAGTTTGAACTCTCAAGGCTTGAATTTGTAGGAGCAGCATTGAAATTTCGTACAACGATAACAATCCATTCGACATCATATACGGAGTTGGTGTCGCCATCTTTTGTTGGAGATCGTTGCTTTATATCAGGCTAATACTGTACATATTTTATGCACAATACTACACTCATTCAGTACCGTGAAAAGAAAGAATAAGCTACGAACTCTACGAAACAACTAGACTACACATATAGGCGTATGACGACTCGTTCCAACTAGAACATATTCGATGGATGTCGTCATCAAAATTGACGGCAGACACACCTGTTGTTGGTACCGTGAACTAGAGCGAATCGCGTGGTACCAACACCGAATCTGATCCCGTGCGGATAAACGACGTTCTACCGTATTTAGACCAACGAATATTCAATATTGGAACAACTACAGTAAATTATTAAATCAGTCTTGTGATATTTGGGGATATATTTTTCGTATATACATTTCTCGCACAAAACAGATGTTTAATCTCTAATTTTATGAGCAATTGCAACTGTACCTTCCTTTCCTGTTTTAAAATTTAAACGTATTTTTTTGTTTCCTATTGCATTTCGCTTATTCCTATAATCCAGATACTTTTTCTGAGTCTCTCGTGTTCTGCAATGAAATACCAATAAAATTGAAGACTGGCCGGTGTCTCCTATAGCCTAATTTTTCCAGGACTACTCAATGTGCTTAGAGTTAACTAGGCGTTTGAACCGCTGCCGGTATATCCATGCAAGCATGTTGAACAGTAGTCTATACTCTTTCCGGAGAACCTCCAGATTAATCTATGCATTGTCCCGTGACTGACATAAACCATAGTGTTGTTGACGCCCATTTAATTAATTTTATCTTTTTTACCTTAGAGTGCTCTGAGATTTAGATCTAGCGAACGAGATGACCAAGGAAGTACCTGCAGGCTGAGGGTGCGCATATGTTTCATTTCAGCATTACAGATTCCTGGAAAGTCCATACGCGAAACATACAACATGGAATAAACACTAGTTTATACAAAATACTTCAACAATTAATGCAAAGTAAGATACGTACAATTGTTGTTATTCCCTGTTGGATAAATAACGTGTAAGACACAGGGGTATATAATACTGAAGTGGAAAATAAGATGCCGGATCATACAAACATGCTGACATCTTCTATCTGAAGTTGAATCATTCTTACGCTGCATTCGCTCTCAGCTTTGCTATTTTGTTATGCCTTGGTTATATTACTAACTTCTTAAGGCCGATTTAGACGGTACAATTTCTCGTACGATCTCTCGTATGATAGAATGTATACAATCCATAGTACGAGATTTTCCGTACGATAAATCATACAATATTGTATAGTGATTTACACGGTACAATTTTGGATACGATGAGATAATGATGAAACTGCTGGAGTTTATAGTTGTGACACCTCAGGCTTTTAGGGTAATTATGCCACAGACATTTGTGAAAGTATAGCCCATTTAAAAAATAGAAAAGAACTAAAATATTGATAACAATGAATCTTGACGCAACGGAAATTGTTTGTTTTAATGCCACATCCTTCTACCAAGAGAATCTAACTTCTACTAGGTTTCAGTGGTAACGAGAGTGTCGTAGCTTTACTTCTGTACTTCAATAAAGATATGTCAATGCAGACACACAAAAAAACGTTGAAAATTTTGCCGTCTTCGGTCATAAGTTCGGAGTCATATGTGTTCTTTCTACAATATTCCTGAGTTAACAAGTTATGTGACATTACACAGCACTTCAAAAGTATATAAATCGCGATATATAAATTCCTATTTATACGTATGGGAGCAATTAGTAATACTACCGTTTAATTACTTCTACCACAAAGCACTGGAAACGCCTCAAAATGCTACGTTTTACGTTCCTATAAGCATGAAATACTTGCAAAATACAAAAATGAGGAGTAATGTAGATTTTATATGATTTATAGCCTCATTTCACAAAAGGTATATAGGTGTGAATAGGGTGGGTCAGCTGTTTTAATCCTTGAATAAAAAATTAGTTCGTTCGATTAATTACCTAGCTCATGCATTGACTTGCACAGCTCGGGGTTGACGTCGACACTCTACTTACATTATGTCTACTTCTGTATTACCGTTCAAATGTATTTCATTATTTCGGATGCACAGAACGTATATGTTTATCAAAATAATAGGGGAGGAATATGATTGCAAAGATACGGTATCCTCTACATTATTTCCCTTCATACTTATCATGATTGTAGCAAATTCGGTTCTCTACGCACAAGAAAAACAATAAAAATCACCTTAACTGCATTGCAAAATATATAGGAAAAGCAGTAGCTATTAGATCACATCAGAATTTGTCTTTATATTTTTATACATATTTCTCACCTATTTAGTACCTTTTATGCTTATAAGAATGCAAAACGTAGCATTTTGAGGTAGTGCCAGTCCTCTATAGCAGAAGTAGCTGAACTGCAGTATCACTGACCTTTTTACACTTCCCTTAAAAACATTGTTTTATATCTTTATACCTGTAATAGTTTATTATGCCACTATGTATGTTAATTTCTGCATCAAGTAATAACATTAATATTATTGTCTCGTAATCCATAACCAAACAGCCGAATAGGAAAGCACGCTATATTGCCAGTAGGGGCGCTATCATAGATTGTACGAAAAATCCGCTGAGAAATAGGACCGTTTCTATTTAGAGAACACATCGGAGGTAGCATGAAAAATCGTACGATCCGCGCTTTACACGATCAAAGAATGTAACCGATGGGATTGCATACGAGGCATCGTAGGAGAAATTGTATCGTCTAAAGTGGCCTTTACCATGGTTAACGTTAACCGATATCATTTTAGTAATGTAAACGCAAGTTATTGTTAACGTGGGTTTCAAATTCAACCACGTCAACTTAGGACGGTTCTCTTCTTACATTAGTAATTTAAACGCAAGATGGCAGTTACGCGCTGCTCACTTCGTGACTTAATACCTTTTGTTATCGAAATATATAGCATCCTAGTGGTGCGTATCGCTTTTAAAGTATAAAAGAATGATGGCAGAACTAATCTACAAAATGTGACGCTACAATCACATCATTTGTGTTCATTATTTTATAAAATAAACCTCTACCGTGTAAACTTTTTCTTAGTTTCATGATACTGACAAGATGGCAGTACAAGCACGATAATCAAGTTAATACATCGTAACAATCTAACAGAGCATTCGTCTTTATCTTAACAGTTTATGACCGTGCATTGATTTAGTTAACATTGTTTGTGTTAATGAAATAGTGTTTTAACTCAACAAATAATTTCACAAAATATAAACTTCAATTGATTCACATAATTATCTACCACTATCCAAGATCAATCATTGTCATTATGACGCGTTATATGTTCCTAAAAGATTGTCATATGAGCGAATTATTATGAATACAATAATCCGTCATGAACGATTTTAAACGCGATTTTGATATACTCTGTAACATCGAGGAATTATTTAATCGCGTTAAGCGATACTTGTATATCTTGCCGTAAGTGATGTTCCAAAGGTATTGATTGACTCCTGTTGAGATCTTGTTTTGACAGTTAGGTCTGCTTTTCTTGCAACGTGCGGTACTTGCGATTCGGGTCAATAGCCAATTGAAACAAGTGTTTCACGTAGGAGACGTAATAAAATATGTGTTTCAATTGCTTTGAGAAAGCAACGCACGCTTGCAAGAAAATCAACCCTACGTTTGGCGACAGCCGAGGTTGCGAGTGAACTGTTATTGTATGCGATTTATAGGAACTATCGTCGTAGTGTTAAAGTGCATTTCTTCAACGAATAAGTGAATATTGTCGTATAGAACCATATGGTTTGTACAGAAAAACATAAGAAAGTGATGTGGAGCAGAACATGGGCAATAAATTATTCTGTTCTACTGAAAATTTGTATGAGAATTGAACGCCCTCCGAATTAACTTCAGCTAATCAGGTTCGCAGCCTTGGCTGTCCCAAAACTCATGTGTAGTTGACGCACATAGTAATCAAGTTTTGTGGTACCATAGTTTTTATATATGAGAAACGAAATAAATTTCGACATTTTATTTTTAATGTTCGACTAGCATAGTTTTAGAATGTATATGTTGTTGTTTTTTTGTAAATATATATCTGTTGTAGATTAAGAAAGACATCTTTCTATAAATTTTATCGTGTTTTTGCTGTTTAAGTTGTAACTAAAATTTACCTTTTTTTGTTTACTAGTTTACGCAAAGTAAAAATGGATCAACGAAAGCTGATGGACAATGCAAACACCATCACCGATATGGCAAAGGTAAAGAAGGAGGTTTCTCACAATGTTTAATTTTAGTAATTAAAATAGAAGATACTAGGCGTTATTTTTATGAATGAATGAATAAAAATATCATTTTTTTTAGTAGAGCTTAGAATTTGTGGATGGAAGCAACCTGTCCACATTTCACGAGTATTTCGTGAGTTAAAAAGCACATTTTCATAAAAATGATAACACTATCTATCTAGTCCATGTGATTTCTTGAGTATTTAAAAATTTTGCGAGTCGCAAGACTCGACTGTCTCTATTAATAGGTCAATCCAAGGTCATTCTGGTTCTTTTATCAAGTTGTTGAAACGTTTCTTACAAGGAGGGCGACACTGTTTCGTTTGAGTATACGAGGTTTCACAGACTTCGCAGATGAGTTCTTTACAGTAAAAGAAGACAAAGAGTTACCTAATTCATCTTCGTTTCGAAATACACGGGGTCCAACTTTGAGACTAAATTCTGCTTGCAACAGTGCAAAAAAATATGTATTCTTAAATTTTTAACAGTACATTAAAGTTACATTACATTTTAGGGGATTAATTTGTTACAATTTAAAACTATATGTCATCGGGTTGCCAGTGTTGCCAACTTTATATAAAGTTGTATTTTTGAAAAAAAAACACTACGTAGGTTTAATGAATGCTTTGTATCCTCTAGGGATGATAAATATGTGTGAAACATTGCGTGCAGTGTTGCAAACTGTAAACAAAATACGAGGTGATTTTTTTTAATGAACATTTGTTCCAACGCTCAACCTCATGTATGAATCATAATTTGCAACACTGCATTATGTGCTTCACTAGGGGATACAAAACATCCAGATAAACGCACATAATATTATGTGAAAAAATAAAATTTGCAATTAAGTTTGCAACACTGAACTTTGACGTTTTAATTTCCAATATCAACTATATTGATAAAAAAAATGTTCGATGATTTTGAGGACTACCGTTCAAATCATAAACAATACTCCCAGAAACATCGTTTATTGAGAAATATTCATTTTATTTAGGATTGTTAAGAAGTCGATTTAAGCTCAAAGATGGAAACCCTGTATCTCGGAAAAGAGCAGAATTAGATAAATGATAAAGGTAGTATATTTTTTTACCTTTTTTTTTATGTTAGAAAGTGCTATGCTAAGTTTGTCGGTTGAAATCTGGTACAGCCTGATGCAACAGATGTTCATGGTTAATATGCGAGAAAGTAGGATAGTAAGGTGCTTTTATGGAGCTCCAGATTTTAAAAAAATAAGGTAAGATAATCTTTGAAGCTATACTCAGATCATTGACCTCTATCTAAAACAATGCTGGATCGATCGATGCCATAAACTATGACTATATGAAGCCTGGGAGCGGAGGAGCAGTTAATCCCGATCGTCCACTTCCATTCTAATTCAAGATGGACCGAATTTTCAGTTCTTACTAAGGTTTTCGGCCCTTGTCATCGCCTTGCGGCCCAGTTTGTAATTCCTCAAGAAAGGTGAACATCATTTATAAAATGTGCGTTTATATACACAGTTCTGTACGTGTATAGCTAAAAAATTGAAACCTAAATTTAAAAAACTGGCCCCACAGCGTTACTAACCGTAAAAAAAACTGAGAACTGAAAATTTGGATGTAGAATAATCGAGGTTAAATGTTTTCTATGGCGTCTGTCTTTCGACACTAGTCGATCACTCCAGTACCGTTACGTGGAGATCAATGGCCAAGGAATAACGCGCAGAAGAAAGGACCAAAATAAGGCAGATCTCATGCGGAAATCCTAAAAAAACAAAACAAACACGAACAATTATTACAAATTTTATGTTTTAAAAATAGGAAAATTCGTAGCGCTTATTGTTTGGCTCTTAGTTCTGTCACAAAAACGTTCTTATATGAAATTATGTAGCATGCTGTATAAAATAAGTGCTCAATATATTTTTTTATTTCGTAATTTGTGTGAACTCCTTGCGAGATAATATAAAAACTTGCAGAATTCATGCAGAGTTAGTGTCACGTATTAACCTGGAAACAACATTTAGTCAGTGACAATTTCCATGTTGTGACAAATTTACAAGAAGATTATTTCGCAAGCCTACTAATATGAAGCCAAAATCTATGAAGAATTCATTTTCAGTTAAATGTTTACATAAAATACATAATACTTACTTAGTGTCACAGAAAGATCAGTCATGAATTTGTTTACGACAGTGACATCTGGTGTCCTTTTTCTAAGACAATACTATCCAGATAATGCACTTCTGTTTTTTTTGTTTGCTGACATGCCAGAGGTCGAGTCCAATCAATGTATTAGTTCTCCTTGGCGCTAACGACTTCTTTGTGGTATAAGACGCATAGTGAGTCAAGTTGAAGACTTAAGAAATGCATTAAACTACTTTTGTTTTGTCTGTGTGTGTAACGAAAAAAAAAAAGAGCATTCCTTCCTTCAGGTTACAATGGCAATCTGGCGCCATGGTCCAATAAAATTAGGAACAGTATCGTCCACGCCTTTGGCCTAACAGCATCAAATGACGTTAAAGATGACGTCATATGTTATCTCTGATCAAATGGACAGAGATGTTATGAGCTAGAAACGAGTGTCCAGTTTGTTTTTTGAAACCTGGGTAATGACGTCATTTGTTCAATTGTTCCATTAAGATAATGACTTACTGTTTCTCATCTTCACTTGCGTATAAATTTACTATAAATATCTTCAGAGGGGAAAAAACGGAACAGTAAAAATAAATCTCCGGATTGCAGTTGAAATATCACTTGTGTATACCGTTCGCAAATAGTCTTTATTTCGTACCATTTTTTAAAAATATATTTTTCACGGAACTTATTTTTTTTCTTTGTACTTAAGAATTCATTCTTTTGTGAAATAGCGCTAAAATAATTTCCAATAAATTAGTAATTTACAATACTGGAGGTTGGTAATTACGCTTGCTCCTTGGAAGGATATTTGTCCTAATTGTAAAATTTATCTCCGAAGGCAGGCGCCATTACTGTTCACAGAATGACCAGAGCTGAAGCTCAGGATTTCAGCGCGTGGACCGAGTATAGGTTTTTAGTACCCCTTATTCTAATTCTAACCGAAGCTATTTTATACAAATACAGCATTAATTGTGACGTCACATGGCGCTAAGTTTTGCTCCTTTAACTTAAAAATAAATCGTTAATATTTAAATTCTCTTAAACCTTGCAACATTTGAAATACCATAAGCATGCTATTTTCAGATTTATTTTCTCTTTGATTGTAGGTTTTATTTTTAAAAAATCTCCGATTCCTCTTCCGAAATAAATTTTCCTGATATTCCCAGGATTTCCTTATTGTGTATGGATTCTACTTACAAAATTATAAATAAGTTTGCTAAGGCAGAAAAGTCTTTATGTAAAAATATGGACGCTCTTTTGTTATTCACCTCACACACTATTTGATGTTATATCTACAGTAAAACTTATATTTTGTGAATTGGTTTATTAAACCAGGTTTATAATAATGTATTTCTGCCCTTTGTTTATCAACGAAGTCACATCCTCTGAAGCTTCATAAAAACACTCTTTTTTTGGGTCGATTTTTCAGTTGGAATTTCTTATGATTTTTTTGAAATTGTGAGAAATTTTCTCAATTATGTTTTGATCTAATAAATTATTAGTATTTCATAAGCATACCTAAAATTATAATTAGTTTGTTGATTAATTAGGTTTTCTAGAATCTGTGACTATTCTTATCCATTACTGTATTTTCTTGGTATGCGGATGACTTTCCTTTCACTTGCTGGAAAAAGAAACTTTTTCTTCAATTATATACCTGGCAGTATTGCCACAAAGAGCTGTACATAGAGATTTAGTCTACCTTCTTAAATGTGTGTACGCATTTTCGCCTGACTTTGAAACACTTCCTTGCCTCGCCGATAGCTGGCTCTGAGTTCAGTAGCTTATTTTCTAAAACATCCTGGTAAACTAATTCTGTGATTGTCTTACAATTTCCTGTTAACTAAAATACGGCAGTAGGAAACAATCATCAGCTTGAATTTATCAGGAAGTTTAAGAAAATAAGTTATTGATCTTAGAGCCATCTAGTGGCGAAGAAAGAAACTTCTTCGAGGCCGGAAATAAATGTGCAGGTATTTATGGTGTTTCCCAGTGTGATTTACTGTGGTATTACTGGCAACTGAAAATGGATATGTCATATATGTTTCTTATATGTATCTCATAGATTCTACTAAAATATCTTTTCTTTCTTGAATTTTTCAGACGCAAAATACTGTCTACGAAATTGTCTCTGATATGAACAACCGTCAAGATGTTCTAGAAGAACGATTGTCCGGCATGGAAGATAAACTAAACAGCATTCAAGAGCAGGTGGAGTCCCTGCCGGACGTTTTGAAAAGTTGCTTGAAACAGCACACGGACAAAATGGACCAAAGAAGAAACTTTCTTCATCCTGAGTCCGCCATCTTTGCTGGAACGAGTGGTCTTCAACCATCAACCACACAAGCATCTCCAGCAACTGCGTCGGGAGCCATTCCGCATTCGAAAAGTGTTCCCACCACGTGGGGCTCAACAGGTGTGCCTACAGCATATCCCGGAGCGACCACCACGACCTCTGTTGTTGGTGGCTCTCGGACTCCAACTTCTTCCTCCCTTGTTTCGAAACCATCGTATTTGGGGGGTGGGTTAGTAGTGAACGCTCATGGTGATGCTGCTTCCACAGTAACGTCACCATCTTCCAGACCTCTTGTCCCAACGTCACTTCCGGTGAAAGCTAGTGTTGTCTCGTTGCCTTCGTCGGCGTCGACGACGACGACCACGACCACAGCAGCAGGAGCGTCGTCAGCCACTACGTCAGTGACTCCGAGCTGAGTTTTGAAGTGAAATACCGTCCAGAGACTTGGTGCAGAACCGCACTTGAAAGAAGAATTACTACTATAGGGAACAAAGCTAGTGGGTTCATAGTACATAAGAATAAACAGCAAAACTAAATACGTCATTCTCTTATTCTCATTGTTGTTAAAATGTAAATATCTCCTTTAAAAATAGTAAGCTAAACAACCAATTCGTTAAAAGAACTAGTATTGTCCAGAAAGTTAAAAAAAAAACAATTATCTAATAAACACATACCTTAAAATATCCATACTAAAATAGAAAGACTTAAATTTTTCTAGAATATACTCTTGTACCGAAAAGCAAACAAATAATAGTGCACTATTGCTAGTTATATATGTATATATAAATACCACTTACATTGAAAAGTGGGGGAAAATACAGAATGATGATTTCTCGTACGGATAGATATAAATATTCTATATATCATTAATAATATTACTACTAATAAAGTGAACTTGTATATAAATACTTTGTTGTTGAAAGCAAACAATGGTTTTGTTCTGACCGAACTCTTGATTAGTTCGTAGAAGTGACCAGCGAAGATTATAGAGAGAGTTGTAATTAGTTTCCAACGATTTTTGAACAGTTTCTGCACACATTACCGGTATTGGGAGTACTGTTGTCAGCTACTGACAGATTATAGACTGCGGTACATATATTTTTTAAAGTATAAACAAGAAAATGTGTTAAGGATGGTGAATGTAGTGGCGTTGTCCACGTTATTACTATTCAAAATGTATTCCGCCATCTTGTTTGTTTTTTGCACAAGTATTCTGCTAACCAAAGCTTAGCGTCAACACAGGAAAAAAAAATTTACATTAAAAAAAAAAATACATGCCAGTGCCTGCATTAAAGAAAAAAAAAGAGCTGGTTGGAACGAAAATGGATATGTGCCTGACTTCTTTGAAAACAATATATTATATATATATATCTAAAAATTATCTTTTCTCTTCTGTCGTTTTCTGCATCCGGGGTGCCTAGAGTCTTGTGGTATCATGTATGTTCATGTGGATACCACAGTCATTTCTGTGTGTTAGTTGTCAATGGTGCTGTTTACATAAGAGAGGCTCTCTTCTTTTAAAATTATTTTTTATGCGAAAGAAGAGTATTGAAGGTTGTGGTATAATTGAGATTTACCCAGTTTTGATTTACCAAGGTTTGAAATCTGTATTGTAAGGTGAATTTCATGTGTTTCTTTGGACGTATTCGTTGTACAAACCTAGCATATTTTTTGTTGTTGTTGTGGTTATTTTTTTAGTAATATTTTATGTACTGAATGTGTAGTAATCTGTTTCCAAAAGTTGGTAAAAACAATATTGTAGAACTTGATAAATCGCAAATATTTCCGCCTTTATTTGAGTAAAATGGAATTTATTTTTCAGTTTTTCCACAATAATATTCCTTTTTAACTGTTGATAATAACTGAATATATTTTTCATCTTTTCTTAATGTTTTATTTGATTTTACTATTACATATTATTAAAAAGGGCAACGCAAGAAATTAAAATGTGAACCATACTAATTTGTTACTTCATATATTGTTGAGGGATGTTAGGTTTTAATAACTTTAATGAGCGACCACTGTGACTCAGTGGTAGAGCGACCACTTCTTGTGCGTGGGGTTCCCGGTTCGATCCCATCTCGTACCAATATGGACTTTGTGGTGAACAAACATCATATGCGTGAATTTTCTCAGGGTTCTCTCGTTTACACCCAATTTCTTCATATAATTTCACCAATCCTCCATACGTCCTGAGCAAAAACTGCTTAAAGACCTTAAATAAAATTCAAATAACACTAATGGTAATAATAAAAATAAAGATACGTACATACATTTTATAAATATCATGTAACCACCTTCAAAATTTAAAAAAAAAATTAAAAAGTGTTCAATCACCATCATATTTTGCTCTGTCCGATTGAGCTTCTTCAGGCGGATAAATGACCTGAAATTAGATATCACATTGTATTTAAACTACTACAGGTAGGATTGTGAAAGAAGAACGACTACTTTATGTATATGAGTTACTCATTATTCATTTCCTGCTGATGAAGACTAGATACCTGCTTGATGAATGTATAAGTTTTCAAGACCTTATTAGTAGCTTGTAAAGTACAACTCAAGAGACCTCGGCATCGATTACCGGTCACAAACGTTCTGATTTACAGATTGGAGCTTCTGGAGACCACTCTATCAATATGAGTACAAGTGGGACATTATCACTGTGTGTTCTGTCGTTAGTGGCTGATCAAAAAGAAGGGTAGACCTCTTTGCTGTGCTTATGATTCTTCCAGAGTTGCGTCCTATATTCGTTACTTCTTTCTTCCCATGTTTTTTTACAGTTAATTCAATGAGTCCTTGAATAAAAGAGATTCGAGCATCAAATTGGTCATTCCATTTCGCTGCTGTTCAAACTTCAGAAATAGTAGGGCTCCTCTAAATATCATACACATGCTACTGATATACTTCGCTACGGGAAAATGGTTACTCTTGTATGGCGTTGTATTGAACCAAATCGTAAATACAATAATATAGAAAAAATTACTAATCGGAAGTTCACGAAAACGTCACACAATATTAAAACTATGGCAAGATTTCGCCAGAGGCGTGGGCGCGATACAGAATAGAAAAAAAAAACTTTGAGAGAAATGTCACTAACATTACCCATATGCGTTAAAAACCTTAAACAGAATATTCTTCTCAAATAGCTCTGAAAGAGTTAACAAAATAAGTCTTTAGAAATGATCTTACGACTGAAGTGTCAATGATTTGTATAACAGAGAAAATTCACTGCAATACAAGATGTAAAAGTGCAAGGGAAGATTACTACTTTCCAACGGTACTATAATAATGTATGGTAAATCGAATTTTGAACTGTATTCATGGTCTTTAGTCAGGAATGAATCGTAAAGTCGTACAATTTTAGACTTGGTTCTCACTTTACCGCGTTAGGTCTAACTCGATATAGTTTTGTAATTATTGGCTTTGACTCTGTATGTCTGGCTCTCACATATTAAATGAAGTGCAGATATTTAGAATCTATTTGAACTGGATGAAAGTTATCAATTTTTGTGATTTGATCCTAGCGCAATGTATTATTCTTCCAAATGCGTTTTGAAGTACAGTGAGTAAACTAATACATAGTTACATTCAGCGATTGTAACAGTATGTACCGAGTACTTCATAGGGTAAGTACCTAACTATTTACCTAATTTTACCTGCTACGTACATTACTTACTTACTCTATGACTTACGGAACTCCGCAAGTTCATCGCCGTAGTAACAAACGTACTCCATAAGATTCCATCCTGGGCAGCTTTAAACCAGTTTTCATCCCAAACACCTACTTCTCGAAGATCCCTTCTAATATTGTCCTCCCAAAGTCGTCTCAGTATTCCGAACGGTCTCTTGCCATCCGGCTTTCCAACCAAGATGGAATGCAGTCTTCGTTTTTCTCCCATCCTCTTTTACATACTTACTCTTTATCTAAACTGATCTCTGATGATGATGGTTCAAAATAATAGAAAGTTTGAGCAAAAACACAAAACCTTGGAAGCTTCGTATGTTTAAAACTTGAGATGCATTTATATGACACAGACATAAATACAATTTAAAATCTCGGGAGTTTAACTCCGAATCTAGATGCTACTAAGATTTTCTCTGCATGTAAAAAAAAAAATGTGAGTTAAACTCCGAAATATAAACTCTATTTACCAAATGTGAACTGTTTGTGAAATGTATTCAGCATGCATTATAACAATAAAATTTGATAATTTTCAGTTATAACTTTGACTACAAGTAGATTAATGTAATATTACATTACTCACAATACTTCCGCAACGTATCTAAGAAATAAAATGTTACATTAAGGTCAAATCATGAAAGTTGATAACGTTTCATCTAGTAAAAAAGTTTTCTATATAGCTGTACTTCATTTAATTGTTGATACAACATACATATGGAATTAAAACAAAATAGTACACCTAACGGTAGAGTTGGGTCTTGTCAAGTATAATGAGGATCCAAGGGCTTCTAAAATCACACAATAAATATACAATCCTTACCTCTTTTGGTTTTTGTATGTTTATGTGATATTTTAACATGACATATTCACAGTATTTCCAGATTTATTTTCGTTAAACCATGATGCTAGATTTGTACAATGACTTTAGCGTCTTATACTATTGTTTCATTGTTCTTCCCTTCTCCTCCCTCCTCTTCTGAACGTAATATGTTGCTGGTTTCTAAGCCTGGTGAATGTTCTTATGCTCTCCTGTTATTTGGGTGATAATGTGTTTATACATTTATACTACATTGTATTCGAAAAGTACTGTAGTGGATTATCCTATGCAACATATATTATTACATGTCCTTGTTAAATATATTTGGAATGTTTTCTTTTCCATCCCTGGCTGTTTTGCTAAACAAAAGAAGAATGCTTCTTCGTTACAAAATTATAATGCGAATGGTTAAGGAAAAAAAAAATTGGAGACAATGAATGTTTAATTGAGCATGTTGCAGTTATAGGAGGAAAACAATATGACATCGTTTGTATGTATAGATTATATGTCAACATGTGCTATTTCTATATATGTTAGTAATGTAATTTACAAACCTTTTTTTTTTCCTTGTGCTATATAAAAGCAAACCAATTTGATTGTTCTTTTATTAACTGTCGGTGTTTTATATAGGCAATCGTTTCAAAATGATTAAGATTGCCAACTCAGGGTTGAATTATTCACAGATGACCAAACTAGCTTTGCCTTAATTTGAAACATCATTTCTAAAGCTAACAAAAAATCTTTAAAGGAAAAAAAAAATTATTAAAATGTTACCATTGTTGCTTTTTTCTTCAATATGTGTTTTTTTAAAAATATAAAAAAAAAATATGAGCAACAGTGCAAGTGAAGTTTGGACTATTAAAGGGAATTAAGAATATATAAAATGTACCTTCAAACCATATCCTCCCTCAATAACACCATGAATTAACATTCTGTTAAGGGACAAAGAAAAAAAAAACTTTCGAAACAATAAGGTTTCCGTTTTAGGGAAACAGTTAGTTAACACTATATGTATATATAAATCCATTACATATATATATATACATATATAATATATATATATATATTTCAGAAGTTGGTTTCTATGATGTGATAAAATAATATATCTATATACATACATATATCATATAATATTCAATCCATAGTTGAGAAAGACAGTAATCAAATTCAGTAAAAAGACATGAAAACAAAAAAAAATATATATATATAATAATAATTTATATCAATTTCACGTTCTGTAATGTAATTATTTATTTAACGAAATGTTTTGTGTCATATTTTTTAGTCCAATATTGTGACTGATTCTTTTTTTTTTTTTTTTCGTTAGTAGCGATGAAGGTTAGATAGTTTGATTTGTCAATTTACATGTATTTTCCATCAGACTACAGACACACAACTATTTGATACCCCCGTTATTAATGCACCTGTATTTCTTAGATATTAAAATTGTTCTCAGTAACAAAGTGAAAATCCGAGACATTTAGATTAAGTTGTGAAAAAGTGAAA
Organism: Lepisma saccharinum; assembly: GCA_022664845.1. NCBI lineage: Eukaryota > Metazoa > Arthropoda > Insecta > Zygentoma > Lepismatidae > Lepisma > Lepisma saccharinum. Next base: position 6,706 of record JAGDQP010017171.1, on the reverse strand, counting down.
ATAACTTGGCGAAGATTTTTAGAAGTGTTCAAAGCATTCATCTCTTTCTTTTTGACATTTTGTGTAAATAAATTGTTGTTTCTAGTATCATGAAAGTTATAGTAACAGAATATTTTTTTACTTACTGTTGAAATTGTGATTCAGATTAATTCTCTGATAGCTAAGCAATTTTCACTCAAACTTCTTCCAAGCTTACCATGTCAAGCGTAAAAGCTTGTGTGAAGCTTGCCATACCCGATTATACAGTTCAATAGCTTTTTAAAGTTCACAAATAACTATGTTTCTACCCGGACTCAAACGTGAAACATCCTAAACTCGGAACTTGATGGCTCAGACGTCGACCACCGCAACCTGGTATGAGTTTATAAAATATAGTCGGTATTTCAAAGCGCTGTGGGTTTCATTTTTAAGTGCAGTAACTCGAGAATGATGGAACGAATGTGATGGTAGAAATATGGGGAAGATATCAGCTGATGTGATAGGACAAACTTATCTGTACTACTTACGTACTTTAGTGAAAGTTCTGTAACTTCTTATCGAACCACTATTTCTCTCAAGGGAATTTAGTGAAGAGATTCCAGTTACATTAATAATTGATTTTCCATTTAATTAATTTAATTCATATAATCTAGAGATAACTATATATGTTTATTTTAGAATATAAAATAATTATTAAAAAATAGCAGCGTAAAGTACAAAAATATATTGGTCTGGAGAGAATAGAGATATTAAGAGGTTATGATTCCATGTATATCAAGAACTTTACTATTTGATGGTATTGTAAATGAAGTTGAGAAAGCACCTAAATAGTTATGTTTTGGTAATTAGAGAATCAAATTTGTTCATTACTTCTTGGTGCGTAGGTAAAGTTCGTCTATACTTGTTTCTCTTCTAACCTAGTCTTGTTTGCATTCGATATAAAAACATCTCGATTGTATCAAGAAAGCAACTGCTGTTTAGGATAGCTCACTTGTACCTGGGACGCGGTTGCTCACTATTAGAGCGTACTCTGGTGCTTGGGGTCTTCGGTTCGATCCCAACTCATGCCATTGGAGCTTTTATGGTGGACAAACACCATGTGCCTGGGTTTTCTCGTTTTTATCCCGTTTCCTTCCACTTTCTTCATTCCACCAATTCTTCTAACATCCATACAGCCTGAGACAAAGTTGCCTAAAGACCTTAAATAAAAGTCATATTCAGCCATCACTCACTTCTATCATCGTGTTGTTAATTTGTATGTAATTTCTAAAGAGGCTAATGGTCTGTTCAATTAATATTGCGTGGACTAAAGTTGAAAAGAAGTTCAAAATACATCTCTTACTCTTATTAAGAAAGGCTAATTTAGTGTTGCCGCACCTGAAATAAATATTGCGAAAAGTTATAAACTGTATTTCGACCCACAGACTACTAGTATTAATGTTAGAACGAAAATCACAATGTATGCTAATAATATCGGTAAACTCTAGGCATTAATAATTTAAAACCTGCTAATATCCAGTCTAAAATGTACTGTTTTATATCGATATTTTCATTAATGTTTTCAAGAAACCCGAATATGTTCTTGAAGCATATCTAAACGATAATTATGAAGTGTGTACTTCGCTTATAACAACATTTAGGCCATGTATTCATATTACTAAAAGAGAGAGAACCGCTGACCAGGCAAGGACAAATAAATGAAAACAGATAAAATCGCTTACAAAGTAAAAAAGATGAAATCAGATAAAATCGCTGAAAAAACAAGGTCAAAAATAAAGTCAGATAAAATTGCTGACCAGGCAAGGTCAAAAAAGATAAAAACGAATGAAAACCCTGATCAGGTAGGGTCAAAAGATAAGAGCACATAAAATCCTTTACAAGACAAAGTTAAAAATATGAAATAGAGTCGAAAGATAAAAACAGATAAAATCGTTTAGAAGACAAGGTTAAAAAGATTTAATCAGATACAATCACCGACAAGAGAAAATCAGTTAAAATCGCTGACCAGTCAAGGTTTAAAATAAAATCGCTGACCAGCCAAGGTCAAAAAGATAAAAAAAAAAACATAAAATCTCTGACCAGGCAAAATCAAACGATGAAAACAAAATCACTGACAAGACAAGGTTGAAAATATGAAATCGAATAAAATCGCTGACTAGGCAGGGTCGAAAGATAAAAACAGATAAAATCCCT
>JAGDQP010017170.1:0-21115 GCA_022664845.1 Lepisma saccharinum | reverse complement strand
CCAGTAAAAACACCAGCAGTTATAAGAGTATCAAGCAATATGTCTTTTAGTGCAAAATATAATAATGTCCATTAGAGAAACTATCATGTATCAGTGTGGTTAGAAGAATCTTTCATTCTCACTATTATTTTCGTCTATAATAAACAATGATACAGGGTTAACGTTACTTTAAGCTTTCTAAACTGTTTACCATAATAATTGTGTGTATTAACGTTGGTTTCTTTTTATGGAATCTTCAAAGAAATCTTATAATTGTTTTATCGGCCTAACCACCGACTTCATACACGTTATGATTCAGATTTAAAATTTTCGATTGCTGTGTTCCAAAGTTAATTTATAGTTGCTAATGTAGCTACTAGAGTCGAACCCGGAGCACTCGCATGAAGGCGATCGCGCTACCGACAAGGACACACAGAAGGCTCACATCTATCCTTTTTATATTCTTTTCTTTAGTTCACAATGGTTCGTGGTGTCTCCAAATCTTGCAAAGTTAGTTTAACTCATTTCCCGACGTCATAGAATGATGAAATTTTGCACAGCAACGTAAGTCGGGTGACATAACAATTTTCCATTGTTACTTTCATTTAAAAAAATAAATAATAAATCACAGCCATATTCAATCTACTAGTGGATGATTCCTCTCCCCGAAGGGAGGAGTTGGTCTGCTGCTCCCATGCTGACCAGACGGGTTGGGAGAGGAGAGCCGACATATATTTCTGTATATTTATATGTTTTCAAAGCATATTTTAATATTTTTAATACAGACTTCTCTATCCTAAAATAAATACTAACCAGCAATGATGTGAGGTTTTGCTGGTTGCCGAACACTTTAGGATTTGGTTCACAAAACAGCTTGAGAAAAAATAAAAAATAATAAAAAAAGCTTTTTAAATACATTATTTTCTTAAACAATTCGTATTAAAAGGTAAACAATAATTTTGTTTATGCATGACTAAAAACATAAGCATGAGGCGCGCCAAATCAAGAATTTATGAAATGACTGTATATTAGAGCATATTTTCTTTTTATTCGTGCATAAACAAACTTATTTTTTACTTTTTAGTACGAATTGTTTGAGAAAAGAATGTTTTTTAAAAAGCTTTTATTATTTATTTTTTAATGTATTACATTGTGCTTAAACTTTGCCACGAAAGATTAAGGCATGTTGGATTGTATATATTTCAAGATCTGATTTTCGTTGAAGACACGATAATACAGCACATTACCTGCTTTTCGGCACCGTACCCTTTTTGTGCATGTTTTCCTGTGATGATACTGTGCCGCCAAGAAGTAAGCTAGTTGGGGTATCTATACTGTTAGGATGTTTCTGGATATTTGACATTATTGAAGAGAGAAAATATTTGAGTATACTGTATTTACAATCTACAGCTAATCCTTTTCAGGAATCATATGCACTTCATGTTTTATCATGCAGCATAAAAAATACGATTTCGTCTATCTTATTTTAATGCCTCTTGTAACCAGAGTCTACGTATAAAATAAACAGAACTTACTACGGCCGAATTGATTTTTAAAGCGCAAAATTCTAGTCAGTTTCCAAGCATTTGTTGGCGCTTGTAAATTGACGAAGGAAAGTTGCACCTGAGAATCTACAACTCGAGATGTTGAGTAGGTTCAAATAATATCGTCACGCATTCTGAATGATTTCTTTTTCTTTTGCTCATTCTTATATCAGTTTAACTATAGTATCCAGAATCAAAAAGCTATCCCCTATCTTTGATGACCAACTAATTGAAGATACCAACACTGGTGGTGTGATTGACAGAAAACAGTCGAAGAATCAAACCTAGGTCTTCACCATAGGATTCAAACACGTTCCCGCTTGCATTTTGTGTTAGTTTAATACATATTTGAATTTTAAATTTATTTATAGCCTTTATGCATCTTGTGTCAGACCGACATACGGTAGAGGAAAGGATATGGGAAGACATCGACCAGGGTCTAAGTTAAAAATTCTATTCCAGCACTTGCCTTATGTTACTGAGGAAGAACAGTAGCGATTGTCGGTCTCTGGAATTGAACCGAGGACCCTTTGAATGCGAAGCCATCATTCTATAAACTGGGTTACGGCCCGTGTCTGTTTAATTTATTACCCATGATATTTTGTTACTGAAAGGACAATAAAATAGAATACCATCAAGTTATTAATAATAATAGACTTGGGATTTGAATTGGGGAGTCACAGGGTTCGAGTCCTGCTGCCGGCCGTCCTGCCAGAAGTTTACTAATTTTACCTGGCAAATGCCGGGATGGTATCTCAACTAAGGTTATAGCTGCTACCTTCCCTTTTCCATTTTCCGGAAGAGTAGTCGTTGGGGAATATAATACTGGAAAGCGTCGGAAAAAAATGTTATACATGTAAGTAAGTGAGGTGATATTTTTTTATATATCTTCACACATTAAAATAAAGGCCACTATTGGACAAAGTCATCAGTTTTAAACGACATATACCTTCTTTTATTCCCAAAGGAATCGTTGTTTCCAGCGCCTCGTGTTTCTCATTTGTTGCTTGTATCGCTGGCCCCAAGGGATTAACATGCGATTTTCCGCTACATTTACTCCAGGCTTTGACGAGGTTTCCTCTTTTACATAGTTTTAAGTTCTCCTTCTCTTTTTTTCCCTTTTACCTTCAACTACTCCCAACCCCCCCTCTCGTTCTAAAGAGATAGATAGAGAGAACACATCGTCAGTTGCAAGACCTTTTTTTTTTAAAAAAAAAAAAGAAAATAAGGTAATAACGAAGCATATTTTAGATTTTTTTTTTTTTAAATATTTATTGTGTGAGAATTTTTCCCAGGTCAAGACAACAAGAGTTTAAGCAAACAAGTTAGATTAAAGAAAGGGTACAATATGTTGTATGGGGTGCATATCGGAAATTCTAAGCCTAAATATGAAATTTATTTACATTCATGATATTTCTCTAGTCTACTTTGTCTATCTAGGACCAGTTAACCATATACAGAAGAACCACTCATAAATATCTGCGCATTGGCTTCGAAGAAGTTTCTTGCCTCCTGGACTCAATAACTTATTTCCTTAAACATCGTGAAATAGTGAATCTTCTGATTGGTTCGTACTGCCATATTTCAACTAACAGAAAATGCTGAACCAATCACAGATGGCCTCAGAGACATCTACCGACTGAGAAAAGAAAATATTTCGAAGTTAGAGTAAAAATGCGTAGACATTTAAATAATGTAGGTTACTATCTATTTATACGATTCTTTATGGCCATACGTTGCAGATTTCCGTTGATATCACGACCGCCAGAATTTCTTCTAAACAAGAAACATACTGCGTTACCATGGAAATAAAAATGAACTTACGTAGCACTTAAATAGTCCATTATACAGGGCAAAGGTTGGAAAAGTTTATGAACGTATTATGATTGACCATAACGTGATCACGAACGGGTGTAACGATAAAGAAATTAATATTGTTTCGAATAGTAAAGGCTGGAAAGCAGAAAGTAACAGATACTTTAGTTCCATCTTAATCCGGGTTTTATAGGATGTTGTTTACTGCATTTAAGTGGCTTTGTTGCATACCTATTATAACTATGTTGATTGTCTACAAAACTGATGCTTTGAGTTTCCTGATTACATGAAATAGGTTAGGTCGTGTGTAAGCAATATTCGCATAACAAAAGAAATTTTCCTTTAAACGTTTGTGCAAGAAGACACTGGTATGTCAATTGTCCTTCAGATATACAAAGCCCTTTTCGTCTACTACTCACATACTATTTACAGTGATTAAAATGTTCAAAACAATCACTCGGGATTCCTAAGCGTTAATTGTTCAAAAGGATTGAAAATATTTCTTCAAATGTTTTCTGCTTAGGTCTGAATATCAAAGAATGAGCTGAAAACAAAACAAAAACAACAACAAAAATATTAAATTAAAATCTATGAACAAGGAAAACGTCGCTTAGTTTTCTTCTTGGAAAAAGGTGAAGTAAGATACTCCACCATCCTTTTATATATTTACGAGAGGAAAATAAATAGAATTAACGTTTCAAAGAGTTTACGGTTGTGACTTTATACAGTATCAAACACATGTAACGCGACATTTTTTGTGTAAAGAGAATCCTTGTAATATGTTGAAAGTGATAAAATGCTGAAGGATCACGTACTTCGAAAAGTTAATTTTAAAATTCCTGACTGGAATATGAGTTGTATTCAGTATTACTAAAGAAACAACTCAGACCAAGGAATTATTAAATTAACAAGAAACCAAAAGAAGAAGAAGAATCGCGTGAGTAAGATAGATTTCCAATCTTATGTTACACTCTTTAAGTTAAATGAATATCAAAGGTAAGTTTTAAAGACACTCATATTTGGGGAGTCTTTCACAAAAAGAATCTACTAATATTGAACCAAGGAATATCTGTGAAGTAAAGCCAATGTATAGGTCAGTAAAATGAAACTGCATAAGCAAGAAGAGAGTTGTAGATTGACTTTATACTGAAAATACAAGACAGGAAATGTTCTTAATGTTTTTAAAGAGATACTGGACAAAAGCCCACAAAGTAAAGATAATTCGAAACATGGATGACACCTCATCTAACACACACACCTCATTTCCCCACATCCTATCCAAAGATGTTTCTAGATACTGATATATCTACTGTATATTCCAATATAGCAATCATAGTAATTCCATAGTCATAATTCATATAATTCTGTTTTGCAAAAAGGGGATAACTGACTTTTTTAAAAAAATGATGTTATTGGGTTATTAAATCGGAAAATGAGTTCCTCATAAGTACGCAAAATGAAATCAACTACATTCCCACCAATATAGAGATAGCGGATTGAATAGGTGCTTCGTTAATATGCAATTGTATACGAAACTGAATTACATATTTCCTTCTATAAAATTAGTAAAATGTCGGTTATCTCCTTTTTGCAAAACATTCACGATATTACAGATATTACTTATTACGGAACATCAACACAATAGCGTAATCTTTCAGTTATTTCTCTTTGATTCTCTATGTATTCGGTTAAATTAGGTTAGATTGTTTATCTAACTTTACATATGAATCCACGCAGATTCTGTAACTATTACAAACATTGTATATATATATTCCTTCATAGTTCATACCAAAACTATACCTGATTCACTTACAGATACACACTGCTTGCAACAGTTACTAGATAACGCATCAGCATCTGAAGTACGTTATCATCAGTTCCGATCTTGTCAGGCTTGAAGTAGACTACATCTCCTTTGTATTCCCTCATACGTAGATAGCTTTGTAATTTGTGGTCTTTTAAGGCGAGTTCTCGAATCCATCTTTTCTATTATTGGATAATATTTCAGATGGATTGTAATATTTCCAACACAAACTATGCTTTACTTCATCTTCTTTACTACTTATTACAGAAGATTCGGTAAACGAACGCAATGCTCTTCTTACCTTATATGGACATAAAGCAATGTATGTAGTTTGTAGAGTGATTAACGTCTATCCATTACAGAAATAGTAAATAAAGTCCTAGACAACTATTTTTTTTCAAGCCACCCGAATTAATATTTACCATCTGTATGTTATAAAAGTTCTCTCTAGTTAAAATGTTACAACAAAATTTCGAAACTTAAGGAGTGTAGAAGTTAGATGCTACGGAAACCGTAGTAAGTACAGTCGCGATGTTTGTGATATTGAATGTGATAGGAGATGAGTCGTGCAGGGTTTGGCTTTATAGTTTCTAAGCAAATGCCCATAGTCTGAAGCCCACTATATTTAAATGGGAAATTAGACGATGGTTACCATGGAAACTGTAAGGGGCATACTGCCATGATTTTATTATCGTTCATCTTATCACCTTGAAGAACGTGATACAAATTGTGCAGGGCTTGGTTTCATGGTTTTGAAAATAATCATACACGCATACATATTCATTATATGACTTTTGTGGTGGCCGAGAGGTTAACGCGCTCTCTCTTCGTTGCGCGTGGTCGCGGGTTCAACTCCCGCCGGGATCCATTGAACGGAGTGGTTCGGAGAGCCCACACGTTAATATGAATACAATTCAACCAATCATACATATATTTAAATCGAGAATTTAACAAGTTTGTTACCATGGAATTCGTAACTAGTTATCTTTGTATAGTCCTACTTCTAGCAGGGCTTGGGTTGCTGGGTATAGATAGGTGGTGCTGAGTTCGTGTTTCTAGTTTCTGAGATTCGTTGTTGACAGTGATCGTTGTAAGCACGTTATCTTTATAGAGATAATTATGTAAATGTGTATGCTAGTTTTAAACAATGTATCCACCCTAACATTGACCAAGAATCTCGAATGTCTTGTTTGTACAAAATATTAACAAGATACTAATTTTCTTCACTTTTTAAGTCCCTTGATTGTCAAGGGGACCTTACAATCCCGCTCATTCTGTCCGTCTGTCTGCCCGTGTCCAGAAATTAAATCTCAGGAACTACAAGGTGTAGAGAGTTGCTTGAATTCTTCAAATTGTTTCTATTCAGTTAGACTTAGCTACTAAACTTGACATAAACATTATTGCACACAATATAAAACCACTGAGAGGACCTACGTTTCAAACGTTACCAGTGTTGCCCGGCTATTTTCTATAAAATAACCTTTTTCATATTGTTTCCATTATTTTAGTCATAGGAGCACCAAACTTGGCATAAACTTTGTTTTATTCAAAAGGAACATGCTACGGATATTCCCATTTGCCAGGAACCCCGTTGTCAGTGTTGCCAACGCATGGCAAAAATATATTTCATGAACCATAAGGTGTAGAGACACATCAGGTGTCGTTCGAAATATAGTCAAAGTGTACATGCAGGAACAAAGGAACCGAGGGGCAATGGGACTTGCCCCCCTTATACTTACATGAAAATTTGCTAATAGTTGATAATAAGAGTTTCTATAACGGGAAAGATGAAATATAATAGAAAACAGTTGTGCAGATGTTTCTTAAGAAGAAGGGAACTCGGGGGGGGGGGGGGGGGTTGCCCCCGACTATTTACATCTAAGTTTTCTAATAGTTGAAATTAAGCGTTTCTCTATGGGGAAGGGCGAAACACAATAGCGAACAATGGTGTGTGTATAAGGATAGCCGAAACGGTCTTGATTGGTGTAGTAGTTGAGTGTGGCCAGAACATTAAAAAATAATACATAATTATTCAAATTTCTTCAATTTAGTTACGCCTAGCTGCGCCAAACTTGGCATAAACATTATTCGACACAAGTACTATGGGATTTTCCCGAACCTAAAAACTGCAGTTGTCAGTATTGCTAGCCGATTTTATTGAAAATAATGATTGCGTGACTAAAATGCTATCAAGAGATCGGAGCCTTTGCTATTTTAAATAGAATCGCAGCTCTAACTCGTTTTAGTACTAACATTTAAATTCACTCTTTAAAGAAATGTTAAAGAAAATAATTAGGAAAGAGATCTAGTTATACCATGAAGAATAGTTCTTCGAGTGACGCTGACAAACGACTCTGTTAGCGGTACTCACATATATACAGTTAATGTCGGATCTAGCGAACTATAAGCCCGATTTTGATACTTGAAGTTAGATTTGAAAGCTCTTTGCCATACTAAGACACAGAAAAAAAAATGGGTCGGTAGGACCTCCCTGGGACCCCCTAGGGCGGTTCGAAAAAAAATTCATTTTTCTGATGATAGCACTGACCCCAGATAATATAGGCGGCTGAAACTTGAAACGTAGATTACGATTCCGCAAAACCTTTCAAACGATGTATAAATCACACGTCAAAATCGGTGAAGGGGATAAAAAATTATGAATTTTTAAGCCGAATCACAGAATTTTCACAATTTATCGAAAAATGGTTGTCATTCTGTCTGTCATTTTGCTTTATCTCCAAATGGTTGGTACCAGGGGGGGTTGGGGGTCAATTGCGGGCCCCAACGAATTGGGGTAATTTTTTTTAAAATAGAAAATACGGTTTTCGAGATACGGAGCCTACCATGGTCCAAAATCGATCTTTTGTGTGAAGACTATGCACTTTTTTTTTATTAGGCAGCCTTACAAAATAAGTGATATCAGAATAAAAACCAGTTCGGGAAGAGTGACGCAAGAATTCTACTTACAAAAGAAGTGATATCCATTTTGTGTTTCCTTTACAAGTGTTTCCTTTGTAATGAAATTAAGAGAATTAGTATCCTCTCTTCCGCCATAGTAACACAAAGAAAGTCACTAAGAAAATGGGTATAACTTCTTTTGTGAGTATGATTCTTGCGTCACTCTTCCCTTTTACCCTGCAGAAGTGTTTGTACGGATTTGTTTGATACTTTCTGACTTCTCCCTTTTTGCTTCTTTTCCCCAGGTTCTCTCTGAACTTTGAGTTAGACCGCTTCTGCATTCATCCTCGTTCAATGAATTGTTGGTAAAATAAAACAAAATTATTCACCTGGAACGCCAGCTGCATACAATCACTGAAATTACCTCTAGAAGTTCTCTGAGTTGCTTAGGCATTTTGTCTTATAATAGAGCTTTTGTATTAATTAGTAAAATTGCGTGTAGAAAATTGAGGAGCACCACGAGTTAGACGATCAGAGTCAAAGAAGTAAATTATTCAGGAGTGGGCAATCAAGCCTTGTAAACTCAAGAAATTGAAATACAGGAACGTAACATAGTTCTTTCGTTAATTAGGAATTTTGCTTTTATTTGCTCTCTTCCTATACAACAATCGGATAGTTTCTCTTGAGAGCAGCAGATGGTACTTGAAGGTTTTTGGCTTGGAAAGGACTTGGATCACTAAATTTTTAGTGCAAGAAGATAAAAGAATTCATAAAACATATTACTAACAATTTTGTTCAAAGAGAGAGAGAGATTTAATTTGTTGATAACTCCAGTCCTGTCGGATCATTAACTTGGGGAAATAAGGTTTCACAGACTATGGAGCGGAAACCTTTTACAAAGGTCCACTTTAATTCATAGACTTAAAGCGTAGTTTTTTTTTTTTTAAGATTTATGATGAGTCTTTTTACGTATAATCAAGTTTTTGTGAAGTTACAAAAAAAAAAAAATGATGCTAATGAAAATTTTTTGTAAAGTGAACACTAACGAGATGCAATGTAAATATACAAAAGTAAGACGAGAAATGGAAGAGGTTGAGGGTTCGGTTTACTTTATCTACTCCAAAGGAAGTAAAATTTACAGGAGAAAGGTGATGTTACCAAAATGTGAAGGGTGTTGAAACGCAAATTAGAGTAACTTTTTGAGGCATGATCCAGCGTTATATAGGTGAAATACGTAAATTTACGTGGGACTATATAAGCTTCCTCCGTAGGTGGGGGTGGAAACGGTGCGACGTATGGAGGACGGGTAGTGGGGATGGGCCTAGCTGTTATTTGTCAGTAACAGTTATGTAAAAAATATAAGTTTAAAATATCACTGTAGAACTGGGCTATATTGATTCTCAGCTGTAAAAACGTAGGGGAAAAAATATTGTAAGTTCCCTGTAGTCTGTGTGCAGTATTGTATTATAAATAACTCTTATTATCATAACTAGTAGCAGTAAACAATTGAACAAATTAACTGTTATAAAATATGTTTTGCCCATATCTAGCGGGAAAGTGGAATATAAATGCCATGTAGTGGTTGCGATATATCAGCGTTAATCTTTGCATGAGATTATTTCTGAAATCAATGTAGAGTTTTAAAATTGGCAGAGAGACATGAACTGTTATAAAGGAAAAAGTGAATGCGGGAAAGAGTTGTTACAACACTAGGCTTCTGCAGAGAGGTTTGTGCCGATTGGTGTATTCGAAATTCGCGGAAGTTAGGTGGTCTTGGTGTTGCAGTTGAAATTGATGAATCGAAGTTGGGAGAAAGGAAATACAATAGGAGAAGACGTGTTAGTGGGCAGTGGTTGTTTGATGGAGTGCAAAGGGGCGACCCAATGAAATTTTTGGTAGTTCCGGTGGAATCCCCCGAGCAATGAACCGTGAACAGGTAAGTGGCAAATTAAAAGTGTTTGCTTGAATGGAGTGAGTGCCAAAGTGAAAGTGCGTGGGATCTAACGCTTTGACAATATTCACACATACAGAAGTTGTTGAATTGTGTAACGGTTTTGTGGGGGGGGGGGATTTACAAATAGTGTCCTAAATTCATAAACTTATGCTGAGAAGAATTCTAACATTTTTTTTTTTTCACTGAACGCAAAATCTAGCAGACACTGTTGTATGTTTTGTGAATGAAAACAAAATTCCGCTATTAAGTTCCCGTAGTCTTAATAATGCTTCAAATATGCCCGGGTTTTATGCTGGATTGCAAGCACGGATCAGCCAACGGAATAAACTGAATTTTATTTATGGCCTTTAGGCATCTAAGACTTAGGTCGTCGACTGAATGAGTTCGCAATTTCTCTGCTGCATACAGTCTGAACTTGGTGGGAGTAAAAGGCTCGACTTCTCTACATTGTTGGAATCTTCTGACATCATATTTAGAAGAAGATCATGTTGTAGTCAAGCATCTGCTTGACACGAAATGGCTGTCACATTTTAATGATCTTTTCTTTTCTTTTTTTCATGAAAGTTAAGAGAATGTAAAAAAAAAAGAAACGTACTGGATGCTGCACCAGCTGACAATGACCATGAATTGAACTTAACGGAAGATTCAGAAGAATTTATATATATAAAAAAAATGAATAACCCGGAAGCGATCTTTCTGACAACTTTGGAACGATATTCTTGAAAGAATGAATAAAGCAAGTAAGATCCTGCAATAGGAAAAGGGGACATACTCGTTACCGTAAAGTTTTTGCAGACTCTGAATTCGTTTGTACAGGACGTTAGAAACAAATTTAGCGAAATGAATTGAAGGTCAAGAGTATAGGTGTCCAGATTTAAATTATTAATAGAATCAAACAAGAAAATCTTCAAAGCAAAGGTAAAATGTTCAGGGAGGAAACATTGATCCTTGTTCTGGACTCTTTGATCCATCACCTGGCAAAACGTGCAGAAGCTTATTCATTCATTGAAAAATCTGTTTTCCTTCTTTAGACAAATGAAAACGATTTATTGTGTTGAGCCAAACAAAAAAGTGTGAAAAACAAACTAGCCTGCATCTTATATATTTTGACTATGGTGAACTCTTAAAACTTAAATGTATACAAACATCTCAAGCATTACATGATTCTTGATGAGAAATGTGTTCTTTTCTTGCGTTGTTTTGAAAAATAATTCCAGGTAATTTAAAATTTCCCAACGTCGAAATTGCACTCAGAGTGTCATTGTGCATGATGATGACAAATTATAAAGAAGAAGGACGTACTTTGTTACGGGAGGGAGTGAAAAAAAAATCCGGAATATTGGAATTATCTATTTTTCTGTTTAAGTTGTCTAAAATTCTGTATTCTATACAAATCACATGGGAGTAGTCTTTTGATATCACAAACTATACACAAATATCTGTCATAAAAAAAAAAAAGGAATGACTTTCGTTACATTTATTAGTTGGTATGATTTGTCAAAAGTAGTACAGGATATATGTTTTGAGCTTCAATAATTATTCATATTTAATTTTAAGAAGGCATATTTCGGCAGACAATTTTTTTTTTTGTGGTGGGGATGAGGCGGAAATAAAAAGAAATACGGGTCTCTTGAATTTCCGTAAAGAGCCTATAGAAAAAATATCACCGGAATCCATGACTTGATGGATACAAATTTTCTTAAACTTACTGTATTGAGATGGAAAAGGTCATAAGTATGCTCTGTTTCAGGAGGCCTTTTTTTTTGCAGGCGGGGTCGAACAATTATTGTTACGCCTCGAAATATTGTCTACTCTCGTCATATGTAACCTAGAACACAATAATTCTACCAAGATAATATGGCATACACAAAACTTGGAGGTAACAGAAAAGAACTTTCAGTGTATTATTTTGCAGTACAATAGCTACTCATTTGTTAATCAACATCTTCAAGCTGTACCAATTACCAACTTAGGGAAACCTGAATAACAACGATTATGTAAATGATTGTAATTCTCATTGTACAAACGGCAAATCAAATGTTTATAAAAGTTGTGATACAAAGGATAATAACGCTTTAATAAATTTGCATAGTAGGGTGGAAACTTTCCTTTGATCAACATTACATTCATGTACGTCATGTTTTTTTAGCTAATATAGAATGTAAATTTATATGGAAAAAAGTGATCATAAAAAAACTATCTTGAAATGATGACATTTCTAGGTTGTCTTAAAGAAAGATTTGTCCCTTTGCTGGTCCCAAAAAAGATGTACAGCTTAAATGGCACTGTCCACGTGTACTCTCTATATCCTCTGGTTTCTTCTCATGTCAGAGATTTTCTTGTCTTTCGGTGTTCCTTGTGAATGTCTTCAGGGAGCCAAATCCCTAGGCTTTTCACAAGGAAAAGCAGTGTTTCCACCTCACAACAAAGATTTAATTCTACAGCTTATATTTCTTAACATAAAAACAAAGTTAGCAGCATATGATATGATATGATATGATAAATTTTGCTTAAAATCAAATCAATTTTTTTTATTTTTATAAATATGAAGGGAAAAGGCATAATGAATCAAGTTTGAGTCTGCATGTTAGAAAGTACAACAGTTTTCTTTTTACTTGATTACGGGCGGTCATGGCACTGTTTTAATTCGTTTTTAGTAACATCTTTGTTTTCAAAGCGATTTTAATGAAATCCCAATAAAACTTTAAAGAAAACGTATTGCCTTTCAACTTATAATTTATTTAGTTTTAACTGAAGGAAAGTAAAATAGAATTATGTTAATTCTCAGTCTACTTTATAAAAAACTTAAAGGGATAATATCTCTGAACAAATTTCACTTCTTTCTTTGAAAGACAAAATAATAACTATGCGTTATTTTATACTAGTCCCTCTTTACTAATTTATGTGTTTGAGAAGCTACTTTAAGACATTAGACTCTTTCAATATGCCTCAAATATTAATGATTATATACTTGATCTGCGTTCCAAAAAAGAAAATGGCGGCTAGAATGCAATATTCGGTACTTTCCTTAACATTGTTTTTTTTTTAAAGTGGTGTTAAGCGTACTCGTAAGCTGGTTATAGTACAGTTATATTACAGTTAAAGTACAGTAAAACTCCTTTATCTTGTACATTTTCGTCCTCTCAAACGTTTCTAAGTTTCAGAGAAGTCCACGAAGGACAGTTTTGCATATACAGTAAAACCTCCCTAGTTGTGCACCTTTGATTTCACTTCAACGTGTCCAATTACAGAGCTACTTTGAAACAGTTCCTGAAGAAAACAAATCAATTGAAACAGATGTCCAAGATAAAGAAAAGACAAGGATCAGAAAACAAAATGGCGTTTATATTATTTTGCTGGTCTTGTTTCATGTTTTAAGCTATATTAGCAAAACTCAAGAAAATAATGATGGATCTCTGATTTTTTTAATGCTGAAGTTGATAAGGATGATAATAATTATATGAATATTCTGTTCGAAGACATATTTGTGACTCCCAAGGTCCTGGGTAAGGTAAACTGACGATGCTTTATATTGCCTTCTACTAGTTGCAAGTAATGTTAACATCCTAAAAAAATGGCATATAGTTTTAACCGGATTCCGAAATATTCCTATATCTACAATGGGAAACAAATAACCAAACCCCTGGTTGGAAAGCCGTACAACCTTGGTTTCAGCTTATATATTGAATTGACAGACAGTGTTTTCTTTTGGTTTAACTTACCAACAAATATATTTTTTTTTCTCTCTTCCAAAAGGAAGGTAAAAATTTAAAATATAATAATTATATGAGTGCCTCAGCCAATGTACAGAGCAGGGCTGCAACTGAACGCTTGTGAGTACGAGGAATGGGTTAGTTCTTGATAAGTTCATTGTATGCTGATTAGGGTGTAATTATAAGATGCATCAATGGTAGTATGTAATATAATAAATTAGGATTAATATATTGATAATTCCCAGTGTAAACAATTAAAATAGCAATATCGAGTACGGCATTTATGTAATCGGATCATTGATTCCTATGGAAACTTTTCCTTTGGTTTTCTTTACCAAAGTCTGCAGTTTTTTTTTAATTATTTCAATAGATTCCAAATTGTACTCACGATGGTAGGTTAACAGGGATAACCAACCCATGAGTTCCCACCACATGAAGGAACCGAACCTGGTCACTCTGAAAGTGAGAACGTTATTAATTCGACTAAACAAGAGATCAATCAAATGTTATACAATGATTAACAAATATATGCTGTAATACTAGTAAATGCTTATTGAAAAGATATAATTACCTTTTATGACAAAAGCATATAGAGAGTTAGCAGTACTTCGATATCAAGAACGTAAATCGTTATTCAGAAACAAATGAACTACGAATGGAGTGAAATATATTGGTTTAGCATAACGCATCAATCCATAGAGTGGTATTTATTCTCATCTAACATCTGTAATTGATGCTAGTTTTTATCAGATCACTATTTGTTAAAGTATTAAAAGTTCTCAACTGTGATTTATCCGTATGAGGAAAAGTATGGGATACATAATTTAGTAGTTGTTATTTATGTATTTAGTTAATACGTAGAGGGAAAACACTAAAAATATATGTGCTAAGGGCTTTTGACGCAAATAGTCTACCAGTACTAGTTATGAATAAGAAGAGAGTATAAGAATTTAATATTTTACCTGCAATTACTTACTCCTAATACCTAAAAGGCAAAGATTGTGTTGTATCAGTAGTGAAGAAGATGTGTGTTTAGTTCAGATATTAAATTTTCAGGACGGAATTAATGATTTTTGGATGGATCGAAGACTGAAAACAAAAATACTATTGTTTTGAATATTCCTAATATCTGAGCAACGTAAATTGAAACAGAATTAATATTTCCCGTCTCAATACTTGACAACGAATACTGAAAGTCGTAAATGAATGTTTTCTTAATATCGGAGTACGAATACTGAAGGTTATAAATACATTTTGTGCTTATAAATATTCTTTAAACATGTACAATGTAGACTAAAGAATAGAAATAAATACTTTCTTAATGAAAAAAAAAGTGAAACTTTATGAATTTCTTTAATACTTGATAGAAAAAAAACGTAATTGTTTGCCGCATGATTAAAAAAAAAATACTGTACTGGTCAACAGGACTGAATTAAATAAATACTTCCCTTTTGAATACGTTAAATGCCTGGACGACGAAGTCTAAAAGCAATTAGCAAATTTATCCCTTATGATTTTTGTTAATGCCTGAAAAACGAAAGCTGAAGCTTAGTGAACTCTTTACTACTAGTAAACAACTAGTAAACTCTAAACATTGAAGACTGTTATATTGTTCTTGAATACTAACAAAGGCAAAGACAACATTTTGCTCCTGGATGTACTTCACACGCGAACAACCAAGACAAATTGATATAGAGAATACTTTCCTTATATTGCAAGATAGCAACATTGATCCGAAGATTGTCTTAGAACTCTCAGTTTGCCAAGTGCTTTTCTTTACCTTTCTCCTCTAGGTATTCTTGTTTTTATCCTGTCTTTTTTTTTCTTCCTCCATTCTAGAAAAGGGTAGGATGAGGGTAGCTCGAGAGCTGGAGAAACGTAAGGCTTCTGCCGTAGCTAATCACTGCCAAGACAAGGAGGAATCAGGGGAAGGGGGTAGGGAAACTTTGGTCCATTAACCTCGGCTTCTTTGCCAAACAGACTCAAGCTGAATGTTTCTCATTCTGCAAAACCAAAGAGGAGGGTCACTGGCGAGAGTTGCTTCGTTCGTCAGTCAGTGCACACTCCAGACAGAATTTTCTTGTTCAACCTCCCACAGTGGCAGACTGACTGATTTTTGTGGTTTCCTTCTGCTCCTCAAGAGAACTAGAAAGGGGAAAAATTGATTTTGAGGAAACGAATTCTCTTTGCATCTTTATTCTTGCAAAGAGAATGAAGTTAATACTTCAAGTACCTTCGAAGACTCATATTTTCAAGTGATATCATAGAACTGACCCAACGTTATTGTTAATATTTTATTATTATTACACTAGATAAATTTATAACACTCCCAATTTTAAGTATATTGAAAAAATCTGTAATTGCAATAGTAAAATTAAGTAGAATAAATGCGTTCATGATGGAGCACCTACTTATGTTACGGAGATCAAGTAAACTGATCCTGTCGGATAATACTGAGACAAAATACATCATATAAATGTTTCTATTAGGTTAATTTTATATTAAACGTTCTATTTTCCGAAATTACCTTCACTTTTCGGCTCAAGGAAGTTATTTTTATAATTTAGAAATGTATTTATTTTGATCAACTTAACTAAACCTCAAATTGGTAACATAGCAAACATTCATCTGTTTTGTCTAGCAAAGGAGGGAGTGAATGTTGGTGTTACTTTCCCTCAAAATTATTATTTGACATTCGATATTAGTGTGAGCAAATGAAATGTGTTTGATTATTTTCGTTGTCAATATTAATTGAACAAAATATAATTTATTGACATAATTTCTATAAATTCGCCTTCCATCTTATTTATTATATTAAAGTACTTGTTTTTGTTTCTATATTTCCAGGTATGTATCTATCCTCCTCGAATTGATTACATTCATAAAAGGGTTTAGTGAGTGGACGTGATAGTAAGTATGTATTTGCTTACAAAGATGACACTGTTTTTTATATTATTATTATTTATTGACGTACGTCTGGTATGACGCTGACAAGTTTAGAAAGTCATGTACAGTTTAGAAACAAAACTTTTTTGTGTGTTGTAGAAACGTCATTAGTAAATATCGAAATCTATGTTGTTGGGAGGAAGGGGGGATCAGTACTTTCTGTTCAGAACGTAAATATTGTCCCAACCCTGTATCACGATATTTGTTAACAAGTCTGATTAGCATAAGCATATATACATCTACATTGTAGCATTTTGTAACGTGTGTATTGTATCAAAGGTGGTGGTATACAAAAGCGCGGTATTCGGAAGGAAGTTACTATTCCTTCCTTTCTTTGCATTTACAGTGTTGCAAATATCCCCACTTAAGTAATCTAAGTAACACAGTTGAGAGATAATTCAGAAGTGTGCCACAAATGGCGGGGTAAAACTTGAATTTCAGGTAGTGTCGTATTTGATCGTACCGCTTATCATTATGGTCTTTCATGCTATTAAGCAAGCTCATAGGCTAGGTCCAACATCAACCTCAAGACGCAAGGTTTTAGTCGAGTGAGGTTAAGATGAAAGTTTAATCGTGAGCAGTAAGTTCAAAGTTGAAATTTTATTTTGGGGTTGAAGTTGAGTGTGATCGAGGTTGAAATTTCATCGAGGGCTTGAGGTTGAGTGACTTCGAGGTCGAGGTTAAGTGAGGTCGAACTTGAGTTCCATCGTGAGTTCGAAACAGAGTGACTTTTAGCTGGAAATTTTATTTTGAGTTTGAGGTTAATTGAGTTCGAGGTTGAAGTTTCATCGTGTGATTGAGTTCGAGGTTGAAGTTTCATCGTGTGATTGAGTTCGAGGTTGAAGTTCTAACGTGAGGTTGAGGGAGGTCAGGTCTCTTACATTTGTACACTTACTCTAATGTCTTATCATCAACAATAGTTAAAACTTACTCTTCTCTTCCTGGTAGGCACGTACAACGGTAAATTGACAAGGTAATAGACGCATGTTTATCATGAACAGAAACGAACTTTCCTTTTTTTTTTATCCGTGCTGTCTCTTTTTTTTTTCCTAGTCTCCAGCTTCTCATGCTTTCTCTCACACGAACTTCTGTGTTTGAAGGGTTGGGGTGGAAGTATATGTGGGGATGCTTTTTTTTTTTAAACCTATACCTGTTCCTCATTTGAACGTATAAGTGAATTATCCCAGTCCACTTTCTGTTATGTTCTATCTACCTAGATTGTTAGGAAATTTTTTTTTCACTTTGTACAGTACGCGGTGGAAAGAAAGGATCTATTTCCTTTGCCCTCTTTTTTCTCTGACGTTTCGTATTTTAGAACCCTTTCAGGCAACCAATTTACGTTATAGCGTAAGACTATTTACACACTTCCTATTCCACACTCACTCAAGAACTTTCATTTTCTCTGACCTGTATGCACAGTGTGAAGGCGTCACACAACCAAAAATTGTGTGTGCGTGTGTGTGTTTTTTTCTACAAAAATGTCTTGTTTTTCTGCACGACACTCCCCCTGTCTTTGTGACCCGATGTTACTTTTTTTAGAAAATTCCCTCTAAAACATCCAGCTCAACAAAAGTTTGCTCTTGCGGAATGTTATCCGTAACTAACCCACGCAGGGTAAATGGAAAGAAGAGTGGTAGGGGTTAAGGGAATGTTTTAAAGGGTTGGTTGTTGTAGCCAGGATGAATATTCATCAAGTTGTACCCTTCATGTGTTTCTAACTTTAATTATAATAGAGGGACGAACGAGTTTGAAGGGCTTGTCCGTCCTAGAGTACACAAAGGATATGTTATGAAGAACTTCTAAAGAATGGACGTGATCAATGACTCTAATACGTATTAAAGTTTTATGAACTTTGGCGTCTCTGACCTTTGATTAGTTATTCATTCGTGGGGGTCATCCTTTACTTTTTATCATCAGCAGTATTCTGCCGAAAGCGCAAGGCAGGCTAAGTCTTCTCCATTCATCTCGATTTTGCTTTTTCCTCTTTGTTGTAAAGTATGATTTATCTTTCTTAATATTGTCAAAAAGATGTATCTGTCTTCTTCCTCTTTCTCACCCAACCATGCCTGCAATTGCATTCCTTACAATGCAATGTCCTAACTAGTTGTTTTTTCTGTTCTCTATTTGATTTAATTATTGTTCAACTCTCGTATATTATTTTCATTTCCTGATGACGTATCTTCTATGTGTAGCTTATCTTTACTATTCTTCTCGATATCCATACTTCGAATCCTTCCAACGTTCTTTTGTCACTCTTTCGAGTGCTTCATGCAACACTATACCCCACACAAAACTTTTCCTGAATTCTTTTTTCCTGATATATACCATTGAGAATTCTTTTCCTGAGATATACCAGTTAAAATTCTTTTCCCGGTTTTTTTTCTTGAGATATACCAAATAAGAATTCTTTTCTTGAGATATACCAACAAGAATTATTTTCCTGAATTCTTTTTTCCTAAGATATATCATTGAGAATTATTTTTCTCAGATATACCAAGTAGGATTGTTTTTCTGGATTCTTTTACTTGAGATATACAAATAATAATTTTTTTCTTAAGATTTTCCAACAAGAATTCTTTTCCTGAATTCTTTTTGCCTGAGATATACCATTGAGAATTCTTTTCCTGATATATACCAGTTAGATTTTTTTTCTGGATTCTTTTTCTTGATATATACAAATAAGAATTCTTTTCCAGAATTCTTATTTTTTTCTGAGACATACTATAAAAAATATAAAGATCTCTAGAAATCCTCTTCGCCACATTGGTTGAGGCTTCAATTTTGGAGTCTATGCGACAGTAAAAAGGCTGTAATTAATCAGAAAATGTTCACAATTAACTGTGCCAAATAGTTAGTAATGCATGCTAATAATTGTAATAGACTAGTTTGAATATTTCGCGGTCTTTTTACGACTTGTTTCTTATATTGCCTACTAGGAAGCAGCACTATATATTGAAAACGTAAGAGATATTTAATTACTTTATTCATTTCTTGTTCGGATTTTATGGACATTTTCTCTATGCAAAACAAACTGAAGAACAAATTGTGTCGAAATTGTTTCACAATATCTAATCTCTGAGGAAATTAGCCTTAAAGTTCAAATCTAGATAGAAACCTACACAAAGTTTGAAATATAATACCTAGGCATCATCCTTATCATCATCTTCCCCTTCATTATAATGAAACATCATTACTATATCGTATCATCTCACATGCTGAAATCAGAATCAGAATCGACTGAAGATATTTGACAGATTTAAATGAAAAGTACTTGTCCAACGGAGAAAATGGCACTATAACTTCATGTACTAAGGTAAACAAATCATGGTTACTTTTATAGGTTTCGACTCTCGTCTAATTATCACCATTAATTTAAAAAGAAAGAAAATCCTTACTACGCCTTACACTATGATCGAGATTCAAGACCTTAATAACCTGAGAGGTATTGACTATTGAAAATAATAAGAACTATCTAACCTTTCTCAGATCATCCACAATCCATCTCCAATTATATTAAACGTCCCTCCGTAATATGGGGCGGATATAATACTTTAAAGGCGGCTAGCCTCCAGCTAGAAGTAAACATGAAAAATACGGTAAAATTTATTGTGTCCCTAAAAGTCAGACTCCCAAAGCTACCTTGTATGAATTTGGGTTGGGTAAGGAAAAGAGAGAGAACGGAAAGATGATTTGATGGATGTAATAGAGTAGTTTGTAAGCTATTACAAATCACGGACCACTCTAAATCAATTATGATTCAATACCGCCTCCCCACAACGCTTGGCGAAATGAATATACCAATACAAATTTATTGTAGCTTAATTTGAAACCCCAAAACAATTGAAACATATTAACAACAAAAATCATAATATTTTTTTTATAATATAAAATAAACTATTTAAAAATTATAACATTAATTGACTTGAATTATTACGTGAGATACACAAAAATATGGAGTAAACTTTTTTTTTCGTTGGGATTTGCGTCCGTTAATATAATTTCTGAAAGTTACGTTCAAACTCAACTCGATGTTTTTCTCATATTAAAATGTGAATACAGGCTCGAAACTATTTTTTTTAAATTATTATTATTAAGGTGAGTATTTACGATTAAAATAAGTAAAACCGAATGTCATCTAACTTGGGCTGCTTCAGATCTAACCGGATGTTTCAAAGCTGGAAGTTGTTAAATGTATTTAAGATGGAAGGAAAATACATCTCCAAATTTATTAATTAACCAGGAATTAACATCTATTGATAATGGTAATAATGTCCTTGTTTTCATTGAGGGCGGTCCTAGATTCGATCCCAGTGGTGTTCCTTATTTTGATGTTGCATCAGAATCGTGACTCCAGGTTGGAAGATACTTGAATTTTGAAGTACTGAACTCCGGTCCCAAAAAATCCAAGATAAAATAATAACCTTTTTGTATAAACTTAGGGCGGATCCAATGAAAACGTACT
>JAGDQP010017169.1:18370-39111 GCA_022664845.1 Lepisma saccharinum | reverse complement strand
ACTGAAAAAAACTTTGAGAGTTACCCTTCTTACCACATGTATTACATTCAGATATGTTCATTATATTTCACAAAATAAATTTATGAAATCGGGTACATCATTTTGACTTACCCTGTATTTTACCACTATAGAGAAACTTATAACCATTAGAAAGATTAAATATTTTGAAAACTGGTTCTTTAACATTTTTACTTCTCAATCTGCATACCATGCTTATCGTTTCTTTTTGTATAATTAACATGTTAGCTTCTTTAACGATTGTAAATCTTCTTGCTTAACAAGCGTATCCATAGCTTTTTCAAGTTGACCTAGTGTTACGGCATCTTGCTGATCAACACCTTCAGCTACATTAACAATTCTTTTGTTTGTAAAATTAACCCATGATCTATAATTTGACGTAAAAACTTTATTTATTTCGAATTTAAAAGCCTCTCGACTCAAACGTTTGATGTGCGTAATAGTTTTCTCTTTTATATCTATCGAGTTCTTCTTTCATAACAACACCATCTAAACTCTTTAATAGCTCTAGTTGTTCCTCGTTAATATTAACGTTTGAAACGTCTTTAACATTACCAAATATATCCATATTTATTACATAGCAGAAGACAATTTCCAAATCAACTTTTATGGCTAACTTCCATAAAAGCTACTAAATCTATAAGTTTTTGTGCACTTCCAATGAGTAAATAGCATCACCAAAAGAACATCCTTCACTTAGTAATCTTAAAACCTCAACACATAGATGTCCGCAAATAATAGAATTAAAATCTTGTATACGATTATCATTGTAAAACAGATTTTGAGTTCCAAGATAACGTACTAATGGTTTTGGTGGAACACCTCCGTAAGAATCAAACACATGCTTAACATTTTTATCTTTCCAATAACATATCCAATGTGTGGCGATGTTTTCGCTTTTATCTAAATTTACAACACCGCACTCTCTATCTTTAGGTTTGTTAGGTAATTCATCACTCATAAATACTCCTCTAAAATGTTTTATCTTTAATTCTTTCACCAACCTCTCTATGTCGAAGTTGGTTAGCGCTTTTAGTTTTTTGACTTTCTTTCTCTTACTTTACCACCGTGCTTTTCTTCTATTGCTAAGTTATGTCTCTTTTGTTCTTCGTTCTTCTTTATTCTTTTTTGCATCAACTACAGTTTTGGCAATAGCTGCTGCTCCTCCTGCTAAAGATCCAACAGCTCCTAATGCTGCAAGAATGGCTGGTATCGTAAAAATAAAACCACCAATATGTTCTTTTGGAGAGCTTTTAATCTTTCTCATTTGTAGTAGTTAAAGTTAGATTTATTCCTTTACCTTCTTTAATTTTCTTATCTTTCTCGTTAAGTTGTTTCTTTGTTAGTACATGATCAATTTTCAAATTAATAAGCTCATTGTGAGGAATAGAAAACGTACATGCTTTAATTGAACACATCCTATTTATTTAAGAAAAAAATTGTTTGTAAAATTACGGTTGTAGTTGCTCCACTACAATCAAACTATCATTCTCATCTGTTATTCTTATCTCCAATTCGTCAATCTTATCTCTTGTTAACCGAAAAAATAATGGATAAGCTGGCTCATATATAATACTGTGTTTGAACTCTGTATCTGTTTTAAATGTTGCTATAAGTCCCGTTTCTCTATGAGCGTATTCACCACTTTTAACATACATACCATCAGCAACGTTACAGTGAATATTTATGGAATCAAAAGGATAAAACTTTGGTAAACTACTTCCAATATGTATCTTATCCTTTTCTAATGTGTCTATATGTTCAAACCCAAGAATTGCATCCATATTATACATGATTAAATCTTTATCTGTTTGAATTTCCACTCTGTTTAATATTCGATTTTTTGACAAAGTAATATTGATACCTTTTGATTTGAAGTACTCACCAAGACTTTTTAAACTATACTGTCCTTTTGGTATATGTACGAGATCATCACCATACTTAAAAGAATAGTTATTAATGTTTGGAGTTAGATATGTTGTATAAAACCCTACTAAACCTATACTTAAGTGCTTGTTAAAATTATCTAATTCATGATGTAGTTTTAATTTCAGTAACGAGGTACTACCACTCAATTTAAACACTTTGGACATTTATTATATAACGAATGATTTTGATTTGCCTAAAGATATTCAGAGAGAAAAAGTAATAACGCTAATAGAAGACACACTCCTAAAATTAGAATACAGTTTAAAGAAGAAAAAGAAGAAATTGCGTTTTGTTAAATATGCATATTACAGCTTGATCACTTTATCAATATTATTATCTGCAACAACTGGTTCTATCAATGTGTTTATTCCTGTTAGTGTTTACTCAATTATCACAACATCTTTAGCCACAGGAAGTGCAGTTATTATAGGCCTATCTTCTAAGCTTAATATTAGCAAAAAGAAAGACGAATATAAGGCTATTGTGAACTGTATTAACGTATTTAAAGAACAGTTAGAGATGATAACATTAAATGGAGATATGGATGAAGAATATATTAAAGAGACTGTGCATAAAATTAGAGAGCAGCTTAAAACTATAAAGATTTAAGACCTTAAAACATTTTCTCTATAATAAATGAGTAAGGTTAAGAATACTGTAAATTAGGATGTAAAAGAAATGGTTAAAGAAAAATCAACAAAGAAAAGGAATGGAGAATTGTTACCTGATGATATACGATGTCTTATTATTGGCCCTTCTGGTTGTGGTAAGACTTTTCTGTTATTTAATTTTCTACTACAACCTGGCTGGCTAAACAACAAGTATTTCTATATATATTCCAAAAGCATGAATCAACCTAAATACCAACAACTACAAAAACGATTTGAAGAAGCAGAACTAAAATTTAAAGATCAAATAGCAACGTTTTTAAACAGTAAAGACACTATTGTACCTATTGATGAATGTCAAGATTACTCTATTGTTGTGTTTGATGATTATATTTTGGAAAATCAAGATAGTGTGAGAAATTACTTTACAAGAGGGAGACATAAGCATTTAGATTGTTTCTATCTTGCCCAAACATATTCAAAAGTACCGAAACAACTTATACGAGATAATGTAAATTTTTTATGTATATTTCGTCAAGATGATATGAATCTTAAGCATGCGTATAACGAGTTTGTTGGAGATATGACTTATGAAAAATTCAAAGAGATATGCTCCATGTGTTGGCAAGATGATTATGGTTTTATAGTGATTGATATGACAAGGAAGATAAACAATGGTAAATATAGAAACAAGATTAAGAACTTTATAAATGTTGAACGTTAAACGTGAAGTTTTTGTACGTTTTTACGTCGAACGTGATGTTTTTGTACATTTACGTTTACGTTTTTCTTCTTTATAATAAATGGATGAGAAAGAGATTGAGAAAAATATTAAGTTAAAAAAGTTTCTTATTGAGGGATTTAAAAACTGGAAGAAAGAAAGGGTAGGTGTATATGATAAGTATAAGAAGCAAGAGCAACCTGTAATTGATGCTATTCAGGCTTTAGGAAGTGAGATTAAAGAAGTAACGGAACAAAACAAAAATCTAATAACAGAACTTGTTCCTGTGGCTTATAATAGTGCACGAGTAGATTCTAACTTATTTAATACACCACCTCGTTATGATAGTTCTACAGAAGAAGGTGATTCGCCTGTAACTAAAGAGATAAAACACTTGAAAAAACAAATTGAAGGAATAGAACCCTTACCTACAACTCATTTTGGTAGGATTGCAACGAAATATTACGCGAATAAGAATGATAGTGTGTTTGGAATAAGAAGTGTTGAAGAACAAGATGGCAGAATTGAAAACAAAATTGGAAATCTAGAAGTTCAAGTTGATGATTTGATTATTGATGGAAAATTGTATAAAGGAACTGAAGGTTTATGGGAATTATTAACAAGAAAAAATCCGCTAAATTACACACAAAATGATGAAGATGTTTATTACGACATATTGATAGCTTCTGATGCAGTTTTTCAAAACAACGATCCTAAAACAAAGAAACCAAAATCTTCGAGAAGTGAGAAGTATAACAAAATAATTAAGTTTTTATGGGAAGAACACTACTACCCAAGATTTGAAAAAGCAAAGAAATCACCTAAGTCTGGTATAGGAATTAAGCAATATACAGAACTACCAAAAGAATATGTTTGGATTGATGATGTTAGAAAGTTAGTAGATAGGTTAATTGTTATTGATGGAGAAGAAAAATCAGGTAATAGTAATTTTTACAACGAGAAAGTAGGTATTACGGACATGATCAATTCTAAACTCTCTCAATTTATTCCGAATGATCCTAAAGGTATGGGTTATTTAATAAAGATTTTGAATACTTTATCGCCAATATTTTGGAATAATGAGAAGTATGGTAAAGGTCTAATGAATAAAATCTTAAACATAAAAGGAATATCTGAGTTACATATTCCTGGATATCAATTTTGCGGACCTTTTACGAAGCTTGATGAAAGATTAGAAAGAGGTGATAAACGTGTTAATCCATTAGACAAAGCTTGCAGAGAACATGATATATACTACAGAGATAATAAAGATACAGAATCAAGACATGTTGCAGATAAAGAATTAAAAAATCAAGCATGGAAAAGAGTAATTAGTAAAGATGCATCAATTGGAGAAAGATTAGCAGCTTTTGGAGTCGGAACAGCTATGAATGCAAAAGTAAAGTTAGGTTGGGGTTTGTAGTTTTATATAATTCTTGTTGTGTACGTTTTATGGGTAAAATCCATAAAAACTGCTTTTTAACTTTTTCTTTATAATAAATACAATGGAAAGTATAGAGAGTTATGAGTTACAGAGTTTTACACCAAACAGAAGAACATTTAATAATTTGAATGAACCAAACAAAGATATTGTATTTGATTTTGACGTAGGAGATGGACTTATTCATCCCCACAGAGCAGATTGTTATGTGAAATTTGAAGTTGTAGGAGCTAGTGCTGGAGGAACCTTTAGTGCTACTGATACGATAAAACTAGAAGATAACTTCTTCCCCTTCTTCTTCTCTCAAATAGAAATTAGGAAGCATGGAGTTGTCATAGATAAAGTGGAGCTACCAGGAATAACTTCGACAGTAATAGGAACTTTAAAGATATCTAAACCGGAAGCATTATACTTAAAACAAGGTGGTTTCGAAACAGATAACTTAGGAGGAAAGAAGAACTTTAGTGTTTTATTTCCCTTAAGATTAATACCAGGCTTCTTAAGTGATTATAGAGAAATAATGTGGAAAGGAGGTTTAAGAATAACATTTACAAATGCGAGTAACGTTAATGATGTTCTGTATAAGTGGAAAGGACCACAGACAGGTGCAACAGCGCCTCATGATGGAAAAATAACAATAAAGAGTATGGAGATCAGAATGCCAATAGTTATATATGAGTCCAATTACGAGAGTAAGCTGAAATTGAATATTTTGAAAGAACCTAAAATCATGTTTTCATTTCACATGTATCAGTGTGTGCAGAAGAATGTGGAAGGATCTTTCTTTGAGTTCGATGTAACCACCCAATTTAATTCGAGACAATTTGACATGGCTGATTTTGTAATTGTGGCTTTTCAAACTGGTAGAAGTAAGGATCAAACCAATGAAGCTAGTAAATTTGATTATTGTAAGGTAAAAAACATATATGTCAAAAATGGGCGAAATGAAGTGTTCCCCAAAGAAAATAGAAATTTAGATATTGCAGAAAACAATTATTTTAAGATGTATGAGGATTATACTGCATTTAAGAGAATAACATGTGGGAATACAGAGATGTACTATAGTCCGGATGAATTTATTAACAATAGACCAATGTATGTGATTAACTGCAGTAGAAGAAAGTGTGTCTATAAACGAACGAACGAATATAAAGATTGTTGTAGATTTTGCTGAAGCTGTACCTGCTAATACGATTTATGCTGTTTTAATTGGACAAAAGAACTTTACATATGATCCGAAGAATGAGAAAGTAGTAGAAGAGTTTTAAGTAATGTTGTAGTGTAAATGTGTATTGGCTTTTATGAGTAATTCTCATAAAAGCTTTTTACAAAAACTGATTTTAAAAAGATTTTTTCTATGTAATAAATATGGCAAAACATGTTGGTTTTTTAAATAAACTTGGAAGTATTGAACAAAAACAAATTATCAATTTAAAAGAGCTAGATTTAGATACAGAATATAAGATTGTAAAGATGGAAAGAATAAAAACTAAGTTTGGTAAGAGTATATTAGTTGAATTGGAAGACTTTAAGGTATTTCTTCCACCTAGATTTACAAAACACATGACAGATAAAATGTTCGATGAGATAGTTAAGGATGGTTTATGTATTAAGTATACTGGCTTGAAAGATGACTATCCAACATTAGAATTTTGTAAGGAAAATGAATAAACTTTAAAATTTTCTATGTAATAAATAAGAAATGGCAACACAATTAAACAAGAAAAACGATGTTAAAGTATTAAGAGCTGTTCGTTTGCAGGATTTGAAAAAGGGTAAATCATATGAAATTACAACGTGGAAATTAGTTAAAACACAAAGTACTGGAGAAAGAGTTTTAGTACACTTAGAAGGGGAGTATAAAACTTTATTGCCTCAAAGATATAACGAAGATACTGAATCAGTTTTAAAAGAGATGAAAACTAAGAAACTGTTTATGAGGTATGATGGAATGAAAGAGCTTTCTAATGGTTACAAAATGCAACAGTTGATTTTTAAGAATGAGTCTAAAAATTAAATATGTTAAAGTTTAATTTTTATGGTTTTAAACTATAAAGATGAAAATGATTTAAAACAAGATATTTATAAGAATAAATTGAGTTGTTAGTATGGAACCTCAAAAGAAGTTTATTCTTACTCCTTCATTCAATGTGATTGTAAAAGACGTACAAGACAATACACAAATAGTCTTTGAAATTAATGGTTGTTTATTTAGTTTGAATTATGATCACTGGACGGAGTTTAAAAAGGCATTATTTCCAATTGAGAACGAAGTTAGCAGACGTTTTCACTATCAATTTAGTACTCTGTAATTAATACGTAAGTTTTAGATATTTTTATGGTTATAAGGGCCATAAAAGTAATTTTTGTAATTTTATCCTACGTTATATGCAGCCACTAATTACACCATTGAATTGTGCTCGTCGAGTAGGTTCAAAAAATATATACATTTATATGTCTAGGCGTATTAGTTTTGGAGTTATTACAAATTCAAAATTTCGGGAATTTTTTGTGGGATTATTTTTGAGAAAATTGAAAAAGTTTATTCTTTAAAAAAATCTTAGAATTTTATGTAGAATACGATAGTATTTTTTATTTTGCAAATATCTCAATTTTACAGTTTGCAGTGTTGCCGCCTATGAACTTTGTTACTAAAGTTAGTGATTTTTTAATTATAGGGGTTGGCAACACTTGGAAGCTAGGTAGTAGCTATATGTAAAAAATGAAATATCAACCCTCTAACTTTAATGATAACCGAGATATGACTATTCAAGGGTATTTTTGTATTTAAATTCATGCGCTCAATACGCTTACATCACGCGATGGTGGCTCTAGTCTGGCGGCACGTTTTGGAACTAATGCTTCTTCATCATGCGTGGCCAAAGAGAAATAATCTGACGTATAACTTAAACCACGCCCTAAAATTATAAATTCACTTCAATGAAAAAGTAAAATGACAAAAAATGCAGAAATATTATTTAGACAGGGAAAACATAATTTTTTCCCAGACTAACAAATACAAAAATTGATATTTAATTAATACTTCCAACTCTCAGATTCATTACTTAGTGTATTTGTTACTATATATACACGATCAGCTTTTACTTCTTATGTGGTAGTAAGGGTCGGCTGCCACTAGAGTTTGGCCAGCTCTAACGTAAGACCTAGAAGAAAGAAAATGGAACGCTCTTCGACATTAGCTCGTAATGTACCAGAGAAGAAGATGCGGAAGAAAGCTAGCGCTGGCAGAAAAAGCCAAAACAAAGAAAAAAAAAGCCTGAGAGGCAGCCAGAAAGCAAAACCAACAAACAAATCGAAGGCATAAGTCTCAGGTTCCTGTGCACAGGTTTTGCTGTTTTAAAGTCTGATTCTTTTTGGTACAAATGTGTTTGCATTTTTGACCATAACTCCGTTGTTTATTGATCGATTTTCGAAATTCAAACGATATCGGAAACAGTATTTTTCAGGCGTTCAAATGTGATTGTTCTTTATGGTTAAATGCTATAAAGTTCTCTTTGATTGTGTTCTTTATGTAATTTTGTTTTGCGCTAGGGTAATGTGGAGAGTGTACCTTAATTTTGAGATTTGTATGTGGGGTGTTGAGGGGGTGAAATTGCGCTAGGAAACAGCATTTTTTGAGGCGTTCAAATGTGATTGTTCTTTATGGTTAAATTGGTATAAAGTGCTATCTTTTTTTCCTTTGAATACTTCCTTTTGGGGGAGGGGAATTTTAAAAAGTTATTCTAAACAGCGGAATTTATATATGAAATGGGGTCAGGAGTGAAATTGCGCTAGAATCCCCATTATCCCTCTACTGGTGTCGCAGAAGGACTTAGTGAACAGATATATGGAGCGACGACAAAAACATATGGGGACCATTGAAACGTACGTTCAAAACGACACACACACAAGTCCGTAGGACCTATCGTGCAAGACCAGAAGGTCAGGTTCACGGAATTGAGGTATCAGTATTACAATCGATGGCATAGCAGCGTTGAGAGGTGGTGTCCCCTACATTCCAAGGGAAGGACCATAGGGAATACGCGAATATATTGGAGATACTTAAGGCGCGGATCAGGTACGAGATGAAGGATAAGTGGAAACATCAGTATCAACCTGAGAACCCTAATAACTCACCAGTCGTTGCACACCAAAGAGCGACGCCTCCTGAGAATGAAGCATCTGGTCCACAGCCTATGACAACTCCTCAAACGGCTGACCAAAACCAGGTGAATGATTCCATATCCAGAAAAAAATGTTACAAACGCAACAAAGGAGTCAAGCACCTCCTCGAGCGAGAACGCTGGAAGCGGCTTAGGCAATCGTAGTGCGTCTTGACCCGAAATCCAGTTTACTCCATAACTGGTTGAATGTACCTGGAGTAAGCGCATACTTGGATCAGAAGCAAGTTACAGGATTTAGTCTAAAGTACGAAATGGTTTTCCACAAATGTATGACTGTAATTAAAAAAGAAAAGTGGTGAAATATCCTAGCTTGTATCTTTTTACGTTTCTAGTTCATGTAATAGTCAGCATGTAAATAATTTTCGACGTGCACTTATGTAGGCGTAACGATCCACAGCTACGAAGCCCGTTCGGAAGCCATGTGTTACACCGATGTGTGTCTACATAGTGTGCGTAGTATGTATCGACTTCCCCCACGAGGGACAAGAGATGGCGCGCGTCATCTACATTCCTCACGTATTTTTTATATCCTTGTTCAATAATGTTTATACCTCCAATGTATCAATGTAATAATATATTGATTACCCAGCACATTTAAAGGAATACAAAACATATTGTAATGACTTGCCACACTATGTAACAACACGATATAACTTAAATACATTATACCTGGTTGGCAATATTGTTAATCTTATTAATTTTAACCTTCTTTTAAAAAGACAGAGAGGTTCTTTGGCATTGAAGTATCTACTTCGTTGGAGATCCAGTGCTGGATTCGGTAGCCTCTCCCGTTGACGATGAAGAAGAGGTTTCCAACGAGAATAATCTCGTTGGTACGCTAGTCTCTACTTCTAAGAGGTTCCTGGGGGAAGTGTTCCTCTTGCACTGAAGGTCATTCTCTCGGTTCGATAGCCTTCGATCAGTGGTCGTCACGATTGTTACCGGAGTTCCAAAGACAATAATATCAAGGACTTTCTCGGGGTCGCATGTGTGAATCGAACCTTTATGTTAGGCGGTACAGAAACATTTGATGGTAATAAGATTGTCCTTCCGCGAACTGCTCGGGAATCATCCTCACTACGGATTGTGATACGCTTATCAATTTCTTATTTGAAAACCATAGTCAGATTAGCACAGACAGCAAATTGGTACTGTGATCCTGGATGTTTTCTCGCTCGTCATGCGGGAGTGTCTTTTCTATTACTATGTGAGCTTCGGGAAGGGTTGTTATTCTAATGAGAGGAAAACTACAGCTAAGTTGTATTTAATTGTCGATGTTTGACGTAACACGTGGCTATGCTATATTCAGTGT
Organism: Lepisma saccharinum; assembly: GCA_022664845.1. Lineage (NCBI taxonomy): Eukaryota > Metazoa > Arthropoda > Insecta > Zygentoma > Lepismatidae > Lepisma > Lepisma saccharinum. The sequence continues at coordinate 28,898 of JAGDQP010017169.1, read as the reverse complement.
AAAACATTAAAAAAAAATCTAATAGGAACACTGTTTTGGCTCTATATTTCGTACAGCAATGCCGTTTCGACTCACTTGAAACACTGCTCATAGTTAGGATGAAAGAATTAGGCTGAATCAAGTAAAATCTATCTATATAAAACGTAAAATTCGCGTAGCTACATTCCAAACATCTTGGAGGTAGGGTAAGAGTTAGGGTGGATTTCACCAACCTTCATTAAGAGCTACCGAATCGTTAAGGAATTTTAATCGCTTTGAAATACATCTGACTCGTTAACTAACGACTGAGATTGGTTAAGTTCTTAAGGTTGGTGAAACCCACAATTAGTCGTTTAACTTTGAATCGCCCATTCTTTAAGCTCTACCGCCTTCCGAGGGACCACCCCTCTAGGCCACAAAACAGTTACAAATATTACGGTAGATAAAATTTATTAAAATGGTGATATGTGTTATTTGATTAAAGCAGATGAAAAAGTGATTTATCAATAAATGCAAGTAATACAAAACATGGAATTTGTATTATTTAAATAAAGGATACCATGACTTTTTCAATATTCCCTTATCCTGATTTAATTTAGAATGTTTTAATGAAAAAAATAATCGTAACCAACTTTCGTAACTAATTATCTCCTTAGTAAGTCACTTTATCAAATTAACATCTGAAATACTATGTAAGAAAATTTGGAGATATGAAGTGCCTGAAACTGGGTATTCGCTTTTAGCATTCCTAACATGTTCTGATATCCTAAAATGCAGCTTTTATAAAGCCCGGAACACTCAACTTTTGGGAGGAAATAACTTGAAATTTGTTACATCCTTATGATAAAATGCAATTTATGCTTCAAACTCAAAGAAAATGATACGGAAGCTTGAGTATGGTACCGAATTGTCGAAATATCTCATAGTTCCGAATTGTAGGCTCTGGTCACATGTTCTCTTCACTTCTAATCACATGGAATACATATACACAATACACAAGAATGAAGTGAACAGTGTTTATGTTACACTTTTAGTACCATCAGAAAATAGACTGGGCGTTAATCCCTCTCCTTTTAAAAGTTGGAAAGTTTTTAAAGACTCTTTATTCATATATTATTATTTTTAAAAAGGCATAAAAACTATACTTACAAATATCTTAGAATTCTGATCAACTATATATATTGAATAAGTGCAAAATTTCTACCAATTTTGAAATGTCACAGGATAGCTGGGTACTAAACTCAAACCCTCGAGTGCGTGAATAGTAGCCAAGTAATCGAAGGAACATTAGAGCAGGCACAGGCAGTGTGAGGGACGAGCAGACAGGAACAGCGTATCGTGTAGGTGAAATAGAGATCGATAAGGAGCACATCAGATACTATTTAGTTTCTTGAGCTCGAAAAAGACAGTAATGCGGCCACAACATTCGGCAAGTGTATTGTGAAGATGCAGTCGACAAAAGCACATGTCTATACTTTCCAAAATTCAGAAGTTGTCAAGATCAACCACGGAGTCAGTCGTCCATCAGTGTTTTTCGAAAAGGGTATAGACCAAGCCATACGAAACAGCCTGAATCTAACCGTCGAGGACTTAGCGAAAACCTTCTATGTACACAGGACAAAACTTCAATGACGGCTCGAATCGCTAGGTTCCACAGCTGAGTGCAACTCAACGGAAAGGGGCGTGTCGGGACCTGTTTACTTGCTTTCCCGGTACAAAAATGGCCGTTTCTTGAGACACATTGTCACAGGTGATGAGAAGTGTGTTCTTATCGGAACGTAAAGCGTCGAAAAACTGTGTCGCGTTTCTGAACCGACTCCACCGACGTCAAAGACATGCGATCGAAGCGGCCAGGCCTCGTCAATCACCAAGGAGTCATCATCCACCATGATAACGCCAGCCTACATGTTGCTATCATCACCCGTCAAAAGCTGACTGAATTTGGCTGAAAGTTTTGCACCCCTCTCGCCTTATTTTCCTGACTTGGCCCCTACAGACAACCACCTGCTTCGCGCTTTGCAGAACTCCTTCGTTCAGAAAATTTTTGATGATACGAATTCTGTGAAAACTGCCGTACAACAATTCCAAACCAAACCTCACGACTTTTATCATAGTGGGCTTCATTTCCTACTAGATAGATAGCATCGATTACGATTATGCACAGTCCTAGGTGAGTTACATTTTGTGTTGTTCGCACTATATGCACCGTGAAAACAGGTAGAAGTTTCGCATTATAGGCACGATCCTAATTTTAAGTTTGTAGATCGTAAGGTCTAAAGCATAATATTAATATTTGCGCAATATTGAAGCCATTTACCAAATTTAGATTCCAACAAGTTCTTTGAGAAGACTTATTCTATGAGGTAGCCATTAGAGATGTTTTAGTCAAGAACCTCTGGCCAGTGAAGTCCTTCACGAAGCCATCCAGGTTAACAGCACCGTTTAAAGAACTTTGTGCTCAAATGCTCTAAAACTGATAACAGTTTCTGTCGGAAACTGGAAACGTGAGTCCAAATGACAAATAATGAGTGTCAGATCTAATGACGAATAATTGTGTTCCATTGAATGACAGATCGTGAATGTATGTTCACGTCCTATAAATCTGGATTTTAACGTTGACTTTTAACCCTGACGTATCTATCTAGTTATGTCAGAAAGTCTTCCCTCTTCCTTATACACTGTGTATGAGAATACCGCATGTAAGCAAGAATGTATACAAAAATGTATAAACATTTACTTGATTTTCCGTGCGTCTGGCTTATTTTTTCTGAATAATGTCTTGTTTACATTACTAACATCTTACCATAATTAACGTTAACAGAGATCATTTTAGCAATGTAAACGCAAGTTGTTGTTACAGTGGGTTTCAAATTTGACCAGTGGGAGATTCACGTGAGACAGCGTTCAGAGCGGACGCACCTGACGATTGCTCTCGTGAGAGAACGAAGTGTAGCCATATCATGGGCATTTCTGTAGTGCAGTGGAGGATCCGAATTGGGAGTTTTCACCGAGTTAAGTTCAAAAGATCTGCAGTACTCGGAGAGCAATCCCCAAGCAGTGGAATGACAGGCAAGGCAGTGTGTTTAGCCATTGTGTTGGTGTTATTGTGGATAGGAAATATTGAACGACAGCCTGGCCCATCAAACAAAGACACATTGGAACGGAAGGTAGAGGACATCTTAGAGAAGATCACTAACATGGAACCGGCAATAAAGAAGATAGAAAGCATTGACAACAAAGTCGATAGGATCGAAGCAAAGATGAACCAGTTAGCTTCCCAAGTAAAGGGTTTAGAAGAAGAAGTGTTACTCTCAAAGAAGAAAATGACTCTCTACGCAAGAGGCTGACAGACGTAGAATTGAAAGAAGATTATCTGGAGAACCAAAGCAAAAGAAATAATCTCATATTTCGGAATATAGAAGTACAAAACGACGGTCGTCTATCATGGAAAGACTGTGAAGATGCTGTTAAAGATGTAATAGTGCATAAACTTGGTGTAGAGTTAAATAGTGATGATATTGAAAGGGCGCATTTCTTAAAGGCGGATCGCAAAACATCCGACATAGTGGTAAAGTTTTTAAGATTTACAAAGAAAAAAGAAGTGTTAGACGCTAAGTCTAAACTCAAACATACCAACATAATTATTCACGAACAGTTTTCATACAAAGTGCCGCAGGAAAGGAAAATATTAACAGAGAAGATGTTCTCTGCACGAAGAGATGGGAAATACGCTACGCTTGTGTTTAACAAACTTAAAATAGATGGAGAAACATTCAAAGCGGACACAGAAAACAATACAGTGTTTAAACTAGGTAGTGTATCAAGAAAGTTGGCGAGTTCAAGTGCAAGTGTTAGTGGTGGTGTTGGTGGTGATAGTGCAAATTTTAATGGAGTTAGCAACACTATTGAAGATAGCGGCGAGAAAGAAAGGAATGCTCTCGAAAGATGGTTACGCCCCAGGGTACAGAGAGAGGGAGGACGCCAAGGAAGAACGACAGGGGACAAACATTAGGAACCAATAGTTATCACCCCCCGCAGGCAACAGGTGAGTGACATATGCAGTTCCAGAAATGCGAGGTCAAAGGCTTTAAAAATTGGTTGCTTGAACGTGGAAGACCTGGGAACAAAAATGCAAAACAAAGATTTCGTTCGCTATGCATCAGAATTCCACATTTTTGCTTGTGTTGAGACTTGGGGGAACGAAAACAGTGTATTCCATTTACCGGGATATGCAGTGTACAATAAAACAAAACAAAAAACAAGTAAATACGGGCGTGCCCCTTCGGGCATTTCGGTCTTTGTCAGGGAATCGTTTAATAGCATAAATTCCATTGTAAAAACACAATGTACGGATGTATTGTGGTTAAAGTTATCAAATCCTATTAATCTAGTTTTAGGTGTTGTTTATAATCACCCGCAGAACTCAAAATTCGCAAATGAACATTTCTTTGACGAACTAGAATTAAACATAGTGCAACTAGAAGATGAGGGAGCGGGTGATATAGTAATTGTGGGTGATTTCAATGCTAGGTCTGGGGAGCTAAAGGAGGAAGTGAACATTGAAACTGATAAATATGATAGAATAGAATTAAATAGTATTGCTTTCTTACCTACAAGGAATAATTAAGATAAAGAACTTAATCGAAATGGGAGAAAACTTATTGACTTTTGTAATGCAAGCAAATTTGTTATTGTGAATGGCAGACTACAGGATGATAAAGAAGGTAAATTCACTTATATAAGTGAGCATGGTTGTAGCTCAATAGATTACTGCGTCAGCGCGCTTCACACATACGATCGAATCGTACGATTTGCGGTTGATGATCTGATTGATTCTAAACACCAACCGATAACCGTTGAAGTACAAATGGCAGATTACAATACTTTCCTTCAGCGCACAATCGAAACGGACACTCATACACAATCAGAACAGGAGCAAGTACACAACACATTAAAATTCAAATGGCAGAAAAACAATGAACATAAATTCAAGCAAGTTCTACTCAGTTCTTTAACAAGACTTTATACAATAGGAATCAATGCATATATAAACAACTCAGACATCGAGACGGCAAACTCTATACTGAACAAATTTTTCTATTCTGCGGGAAGAAGTATGCGGGTTGATACCACCATAAAGAAAAACAAAAATAAAAATGAATGGTATGATTCGGACTGTGTCACTGCGCGTCATGAGGCGACCATGGCGCTACGTAAGTTCAAACGAAATAGGGTGGACAAAGCTTTGTTGACCGAATATTTAGAGAAGCGTAATCGATACAAACAGACATGCAGAAACAGCAAGAAAAAATGGACCGAAATGTGGTTTCAGAACTTACAAGCGGCTTTAAACGAAAGCGATCACAGGGAAATATGGCGAATGATCCGAGGAACTAACTATCAGGGATTACCTAAACATAATACTTCCACACAGGAATGGGGGGGTCACTTTAGCAAAATCCTTGGCAGTATAGATACATGGGAAGCATCACAATCAATACCGACCCAACTGACACAGAATGACCCCATTCTAGACAGTGAAATATCAATAGCGGAGACGAAAATAGCTATCAAATCTATGAAAAATAACAAGTCAGCGGGGAATGACAAAGTTATAGCAGAGTTTTTTAAACATAGTATACGCAATGAAAACTTAATGCACACGTTAACTAGAATGTATAACAAACTGTTTCATGGAGCAGATGTGCCCACCTCATGGGGAAATGGCATTATTATACCACTATATAAAAAGAAACGCAATGCTCAAGATCCAAACAACTACCGGGGAATTACACTCTTGCCAGTTATCAGCAAAATCTATACCAAGATACTGGCCACAAGAATTGAGCAATGGGCAGACTGCTATGATCGTATTTCCCCACTACAAGCAGGTTTCAGAAGGGGCTATAGCACCACGGACAACATAATGGTTATACGTACTCTAATAGACAAGGCGTTGTCAAAGAAACGGGGTAGACTATTTAGCTGTTTCGTCGATTTTGAAAAGGCGTTCGACACTGTAAGTAGGAAAGCTTTATTTTATAAACTGGGTGTGTACGGGATGTCCAAAAGAACAATATATAGACTCGAACAAATATACAAGCGGGTAGATTTTTGTGTAAGGAACGGCAGTAACATTTCTGCAACGATTCCTTCTCACTTAGGACTACGACAGGGTTGCCAGCTCTCGCCTATTCTATTCAACTTATTTATTAACGACATAGTTGAGAGACTGAACAAAATTGACAGCCACCCACCTCATATACTACAACTACCAATCCCAGTACTACTATATGCTGACGATTTAGTAATAATGTCTCAATCGGTAATTGGATTGCAACGAGCATTAAACACACTCGAAATGTATTGTACAGACTGGAAACTTAGGGTTAATGTGAATAAAACTAAGGTAGCAGTATTTAAAAAAGGACACAAATCAGCAAACGACGAAAGATGGTCATACCAGGGGAAGGACCTAGAAATTGTTAAGAGCTTCAAATATCTAGGAGTAAACTTCTCATACAATGGGGCATGGAATGACCACCAGAAAAGAGTAGCAACCATCACTGATCAAGGCATGTTTATAACACGGAAAACACTGAACAGACATGACAGCGTCCCATGGAAATTAGCCATACGAACGTTTAATACACTACTGCAACCTATACTCCTGTACGGATGCGAAATCTGGGGCACAAATTACGTCGACAAAATAATTAACAAAGCAGGCACGAAATTCGTTAAACAGATTTTGGGGGTAGCCCAATCGGCACCTAACAGTGCAGTGCTATTAGAAACAGGGAGGTATCCAATAAGCACAGTGGTGAAAACGAGGGTTTTAAAATACTGGTTGTATTTACGGGAAATGAATAGTATGAGGGAAATTCAAAGAAAGTGCTTAGATTATCAAATAAAACACAGAAACAATAACAACTGGTTAATGGGAGTTTTTGAATTCTTAAGGGAAATAAATATGGTCGATCTGATAGACAATAGTAAAGAGCAACCAAAAGAAACGTTCAAATTAATAAAGCAAAAAGTAGAACAACTAGCAATTGAAAATTTAAAAGCGGACTGCAGGAAAAAAAATTCTCTAGAAACATTTATAAAACTTAAAACAAATGACGGTACAGAAGCGTATCTAGAGTTGGGGAGGGGGCAAAGAAGGGCCATCGCAATGTTTCGAATGGGTATTTATAGATGGAAAAGCCCGAAGGATGATGAGGGAAATCGTTTGTGTGCCTTATGTGGTGAATTAGAAACGGAAGAACACATTCTAATTGCATGCAAGCAATTGTGTGAAGCGCGCGTGGGGTCGTGGGGTAAATATCAAGAACATGACCGCGGAATAAGCAAAATTTTAAACACAAAAGACAAGAAAGAGATGGTAGCACTAGCCAAATTCCTACAGAATTTCTTCTCCTTACGAGAAGACGTTCTAAAAGACAGAGAAACTAATACATCCTCTAGTCTCCCATAAAATGTTAGATAAATATTGTATAACATGAACTTAGTATTTTTTTTTCTGCTATTGTACGGAGAGCAATTGTTACACATGTAAAGATGTATTATGGGTCATATGACCTTCAGTACAACTCAAATAAATTAAATCTAAATCTAAATCTAAATTTGACCAGTGCCAACTTACGACCGTTATCTTCTTACGTCAGTAATCTAAACGCAAGTTAGGCATTATGCGCGGCTCAGTTCATGAGTTTATTTCTTTCTTGATCAAAATACATTGCACCGTAGTGGCGCGTATCACTTTTAAAGTATAAAAGAATGACAGCAGAACTAATCTACAAAAGGTTAGGCTAAATCAATTAATTTGTATTCATTAATTTATAATTTAAATATCTACCGTGTAACCTTACGGAAAACAATATGTTTTACTCTAAGCGTGTAGCCTTCTTCTTTATGACTAGATGGCAGTACTAGCACTATAACCAAGTTAGACTCCGTAGTCTAAACGCAAGTTATTTCATCCATGATTTTTACCATAGTAACAATCTTAGTAATCTAAACAAAGAATAATAGAGGGGGAACTAGGGTACTCCCTATAGACCTCACACCCACCAACGACTAAATAAAACTAGTATTTTCAGAAGCTTCAAACTTCCCTGATTCATATTAGAAATGTTAACACAAGAGAAAAGTGTACCGAAGGGTCAAAATCCAATGTGGCCGCCAACCGCAACATTCATTTTTTAAAACCATACCTGTGTTACATATTTTTTTAGAGAAAAAACTAATAACATGGAATTATGAAGCATACCTTGTTTTATTTGGTAAATAACAGACAATTAGCGAGTAATATTGTTAGACATATATTGGGCTACGTTTAGAAAAAAAAAAGACGAAATGTCAAAAATTTCAACTTTTTACATAACTGTCTATAAATTTTTCCCCTTACACTTACGCCACTGTAACTTGGAAGTCAAATTTACTACTAAAATATTTTGTTATCTATCCTCCATCAACATACAAGGACCTATGGTTTACACTTGTTTAGTTACGGAGAAAAAAATATATATGGAGTAAGGCACATTTTAGCACAAAGATTGAAATTACAAGAAAAAAATATTTTGTAAAAAACATTGGTACATCGTAAGAATAAGACAATACATACATGATTGAAATATTATCAAATTTCTAAAACAATGGTTTCCTTCTCATAAGTACACCTACAGACATATTTGGAAGGAAATTTGACTGGCATCAGTTCTGTAAATCTTTAAAAAATTAATAGAAATTTTCTAGATATACAAATGCATAATCATACATTACGTAGGTATATATTTTCAGAATACTGTAAAAGTAATTTCGTAACATTAAATTAATAAATAATATATAAGTTTCTCCATATTCAACACTGATAAATAACTTTTTTAAATACAGAGCTATTAAACTGGATATCTTTTAAAATCTTTTTCTGTGCATATACGCACAAGAGGAGGTGGGAGGAACCTGCAGTTTCTTAAAAATCGCACTTTTTTTCCAGGACGCGCTGATTGCAAGGAGTTAAGTTCTCAGGGCTGTATGATACGTAGTGTCATGAGTATTGTCCAGGTATGAGAAATTGAGCACCTCGTAGAACTCGTTTTCAACCCCTATTTGAGAAGGCTACGACCTCTTTTTTTGCATTCCCTATTTATAAAAGACTACGAACACATTCTTCCAACCCTTATTTAACATAGCAGAGATTACACACGAATATATGCTAGTTACACTATTTAACCCCACATAGCACTCATTTTATAAAAGGTTATGGCACCTTTCTTTTTATCCGCTAGCAAATATTTCATAAAAGACTACGAAGCTCTTTTTCATCCCCCTACATAGCACCATAGCAGAGATGAACTACGAACCCCTATTTAACATAGCAGAGGCTACGGCCCCTTTTTTCATCCCCTATTTAACATATTAGATAGTGCATAATAGCAGAGATTTCAACCCTAAATACCAACGCACGATAGCAGAGGGTACGAAGCTCTTTTTCAACCCTTACAGAGGCTACGGTCCAGCCCCTATTTAACACAGCAGAGATTTAACCCCACATGAACCATTTCCAGCCCTATTTAACATAGCAGAGACTACGAAGCTCTTTTTCATCCCCTACACACCACTATAGCAGAGATGGACTACGACCCCTATTTAACACAGCACAGAGGCTACGGCCCCTTTTTATTCCCTTTTTAATATAGCAAAGATTTAACTCCACATTTTATAAAAGGCTACGACCACTATTTAACATAGCATAGGTTACACAGGTAATGTGTTTACAAACACATCGCAACACAGCCCCTAGCAGGTAATTACATACACAGCACAGAGGCTACGGTCCATCCACTTTTTATAAAAGACTACGGCACCTTTCTCCAATCCCTATTTAACATAGCAGAGATTACAAAGGCTACGAACCAGCCCTTATTTAACATAGCAGAGATTACAACAGAAATCTGAAGTCAGTTTCTACACCACACCCTACAACCTAGTTAAAGGTTAAATATTTTAACAGTGTATATCTCGTAAACGGCTGAACATATCGAAGTTCTGTTTTCACCATTATAATATGTCTAAATTCAAAGTTTGGTGTTGATTCGAAAAAAATTTGGCAATTAGGATCCATTAGCTCCAATATCTCGAAAACGGCTCAAAGTATCGCAAAAATAAATCGAAAAATCTCACCTTATAATGGCCTCGTCGATTTCCTTTATAATCTACCTAATTCCGAAGCTTGGTGATGATCCGACAGAATTTTGGTAATTAGAAACCATTAGCCCCGATATCTCGGAAGCGGCTCAAAATATCGCAAAAATAAATCGAGAAATTTCCCCTTTCAAACCCTTGATCATAATCTACCTAATTCTGAAGTTTGGTGATGATCCGACAAAATTTTGGCAATTAGGAACCATTAGCCAAAGGTCCACCGTCAAATATTTAACTCTATATATCTCGTAAACGGCAAGACATTGAAATTCTGTTTTTACATATGGTATGAGGGCGTTGAATACTACATGTGAAAAAAGTGGTGACCTCGAGGTCAAAG
>JAGDQP010017169.1:0-17970 GCA_022664845.1 Lepisma saccharinum | reverse complement strand
TCCAAGATATGGCGGTTCGAATTTTGCTCTTTTGGTCTTAGAATTGAGAAACTCGCAGATTATATGTTATTTGGGTCGCTGATGCAGAATATGAAATTTGCTTCTCTACCACCTACCCTTTCTAAGATATGGCAGCTCTTTGATCATAGAATTATGAAAGCCTCAAATTTTCATAATTCCAAACTTATTTCTACCTATTGTCGCTTTCAAAATATGACACATTGAATTGACAAAACTCGCAGTATTGGGGATTGGTGAAATTCGCCAATGCGTGTTTATATAGGCCTAATATAAGGTTTGAAACAAAAATTGCATTTTGCTAATGTTTATCCTCTGTGCATTCGCTAGTTATTAGGAAATGAAATTTATATTCACTTAATTTGCTATATATAAATAATTCTACAGTGTGTGAAATTCAAAACCAAGATTGTACGTCCTCGGTAAAGAATAAAGTCAATTAGAGAATGCAAGTTGCTATTAGCATATTTCTATAGTATGGGAAATATACAAGTTCGCATTTTGCTGCTGTACGTCCTTCGTAAAGATTAAAAGACAATTTGCACTCAAGTGGCTATTAGCATAATTCTATAATATGGGAAATAGATAAAATTGAACAAGGCTTCCACTTTAGATTGAATTAAGAAACTCGCAGTATTCGAGGTTGGTGAAATTTCCTTCCAAGAACTATGAAACTGCAGAATGCGTGTTTGAAAACAAAAAAGAGTATGACCTCTGTGCATTGTATTTGTTAATTATTAGGGAATGAAATTTGTATGCACTCAAGTTGCTATATGCAAAATTCTACAGTATGTGAAAAGGTATTGGCTGCTGTACGTCCTCGCTAAAATATAGAAAATGAAATGTGCCCTTAAGATATTATTATTGTAATTCTACAGTATGGGAATTTAAAATTGAGACTGTACGCCCTTGGTAAAGAATAATAGACAATTTGCACTCAAGTTGCTATTATTGTGACTCTATATAGCCATAGGCGCCGACTTGGGGGGGGGGGGCAGGACACTTTTGGCCGCCCCCAATATCTAAAGGTAGGGTCCTCGCCCTCGCCCCCCCCAATATAATCTAGTCGAGGAAGAATTAACAAAAAGGAGCAAGAATTTCTGTCGTAGGGTAAAACTCCCTGATTTCGGCACTTGCCAGTATTCGGCACTCCTCAGATTTTTTTTTTTTTTAAATTAGGATTTTTATTAAATTAACAACATCGATGTTGTTTCCTCCTTTTTGTAATGTATTTCGTCGATGACATTTACAAGTGGCGTCTGTTTATTTTATTATTTACTGTGAAAAAATCGCGTTTAAGTGGAAGGCTTTTATGATGTTCAAGTTTCCTGCTCGATTCTAAGCAGGTAGGTTAAGGAATATGTTTTCATTGTTCTCTCGTTATTTTTCGTATTAATGAAATTGTTCCACATATTTCTTGTTTATCGGTTAGTTAGACCGTAAAGGAAGTGTATTTATGTCATATTGCCAACAAATTGTGCAATCTTCGCACAAGGCGCGTCAACAAATAATTAAATAAATGCGTTCTATTTTTACTATGGCTCAACAGATTTCACTTCAAGAAAGATTTAAGTGTTTATAAAATAAAGAAACCCCGAGAGTTTAGTGACACAATGTGTGAAATCCATGCTTTTCTAACAACTTATTCTTAAAGTGCCCATTACTGGTAGTTTTACCTTAAACTTCGTCATGCCTTTAATTCAATATTAGGAACAGCCTTCTTATTCGATAGAAAACGGTATTTAATAGAGCACTGAAGTTTCATCACTCTGGCAGCACTGATATGACAAGTGAAGATCAATGCGCAAAAAAAATCATTAATTTACATGTGACCGTTATAGACTGTCTGTTATTGACATATTGTTTGAAATGGATAAATTTGTTATTAGGAAGAAAAGTGCGAATCCTTCAACTGATCGTGAAATTGAACCTGAACCTAGTGTTAGTACTGTCGTCTGTGAAAAATGGAAGTGGTGCTCCAACAGGAACAGAAAAGAAAATTCTCAAAGGAGAAAAGGCGCGTAAACGTACTTATCAGCCGTCTTGGAACCAGCAGTTTCCATAGATAGAATACAGTATAGTAAGAGATGTTATTTTTTGCAAACTTGGCAAACAAATTTTCGAGGGACGTCAATTTCAGTTCTCTTCCAAAATGGAAATGACATTTATTCAAACGGGAGTTTCTAATTGGAAGAAAAATTAAGAACGCATGAAAGATCGGGTTGCCATCAGGAAGATGTAATTAAATGTAAATCTCTAGAATCAAATGTTAATGTACTTAGCCAGATTTCTAATGAAAAATTGAAGCAAATGAATGAAAACCGCGACTGCTTACTAAAAATCATATCCTCTCTCCGTTACTTAGCTGTACAAGGGCTTGCAATACCAGGACATAGTGATGAAACAAGCAACTTTAACAATTTATAACGCCTTCGGTGTGAAGATAGCCAGGAACTTTCAACATGGTTACAGCGAGATTCGTACAAGTGGATATCGCATGATGTACAGAATGAACTGCTAACTATCTTGAGCCAAACACTTCTTAGAAAATTGTTAAGTGATGTGAAAAGGGCTGAGTACTTTGCTATTATTGCAGATGAAACTTCGGACATATCTACTACAGAACAATTTAGTATTTCTTTACGATTTGTTGACACTAGTTTAGAGATTGAAGAATATTTTTTGGGATTGTATACCACTGAAAGCACTACAGGTAAGGTTTTGTTCGATATTATTCTCGATATTCTAAGAGGGTTTGATTCGCCTGTGTCTAATTGTCGAGGCCAGTATTATGATGGTGCACCTAATGTCGCTGGAATGTACAATGGAGTCCAAGCAAGGTTTACTGAAATTGAAAAGAAAGCTGTATTTGTTCACTGTCTTGCACATTCCCTAAATCTTGCGCTACAAGATACTGTGCAAGCAGTTCCGGAATGTCGAAATGTATTCAGCGTTATAAAAGACTTAATTAATTTTGTTAAAGATTCGCCTAACAGACTTGCTCTATTTTCCCGTATAAAGACAGACGATTCTACAAACCTTAGACCATTCAGCCCAATAAGGTACTTGTCAATTTCTTCAGTTTTGTCAAACTATGAAGAGCTTCAAGAATTTTTCTTTCAAAACATGACACGTCAGATGCTGTGTCTAAAGTAAACGTGTTTCTCATGTACATGCAGACTTTTGATTTCTTTTTCATGTTGTCACTTTTGGCAAAATTATTTGGACACATCGATACAGTAAATATAGCTTTACAGAAAAAGTCCTTGCACTTTGAAGAGGCCAATAACATGATTTCCACCCTTACAACAACTATTCAATTCCTAAGAAGCACTTTTCAGTCATTCTGTGATGAAACAACTGCAAAATGTAAAGAATTTGATGTTGAATCTCCCAAATTAGGTCGTAAAAGGAAAGTATCAAAGAAATACGATGAATCTGAAAATTTATCCGTAGATACATTTACGGAAGTGTGTGACAGATACAAGAGAATTTACAACGAAGTAATGGATTTATCCCTCAATTTCTTGACATCACGCTTCAATAGTCCATCTTTCGTGTTGCTAAGCCAAATTGAACAGTTTCTTCTTGGTGATAACAAGCATTCTGAACATATTTTATCTTTCTATACGTCTGACATCGATAGGGAGCGCTTGCTTCTCCATCGAAGCATATTTCATGAAATTATGCAAAGCAGCGATTGTCCTAATATTAATTCCTTTGGTGAAATAGTGACATACTTGAAGAAAGAAAAACATCTTATTGATCTATTACCAGAACTAGTGAAATTTATACGAATAGTGTTAACAATTCCCGTATCTACGTGTACTGCTGAACGATAATTCTCTTGTCTGCGGAGGCTGAAAACTTACGTTCGATCTACCATGAGGCAGGATCGTTTAAACGCCATTGCCCTTCTCAACTGCCATAAGAGGAGACAATGAGACTTGACCTTGATGCCATATGTGACGATTTCATAAGCAGAGGCTCACTGAGGAGCAGTGAGCAGTACGTTCGCCAGAAAAATGTGAAGCAAGTCTCTGTAAATGTAGATTTTTAATAATTTTTGGTAATTTTCTTACGGGCCAATTTCCTCTTTTCTTGAAAATTCTAACTTGGCAATATTTTCCTGTAGTACACGTTGTGGTGCGCAAAATTGCAGTGAAGTTCCCAAATTTTTAACTTGAATCTGTTTAATGCCTTTAGGCAAATTTGACTTAGGTCATTAATTTCGCAGCGGACCTAAATCTGGGGGGAAGGGAGCCTTCATCAAGCAGTTGACAAAAAACGGCTGAATATGATGATGATATATTTATTCATTGTTTGGCCCCCCCAATATTTTCTTCAAGTCGGCGCCTATGTACATAGCTGTCACTAGGCTGCAGAAAAGTGGGGTAATTGTAATAATTACTATATTCATATGCAAGACTTGTATTTTTTCCATTAATTACACGTTCTTTGAAGACAAGTACACGTTTGGTATATATTAGCCTCTCAGATTATACAAAAAATTAAAAAAAAAAAACCTCAATGCGCATTTCGCGATGTGGTGTTGGAGGAGGTATTAAAATATGAAATTCCACGCTATTTCCTCAAATTGAACTTTAATAACCAGTGGTTATAAATGTACTATATTTTTTCTGTCGTTTGCTGGAAGTATGCCCCAATATTGGTTGTTCAAATTTTGCCTTTCTTGGGTCTTAGAATCGCGAAATTCGCAGTATAGCTAAAATTACACAGGGCTTCCATTGTAACTAAACTTGTTTGGTGCAGGACACATTAATGGTGGTTGTAGTGAATAAATTACATTGCATGCGCATAGTGACTAGCAAAAATTATTCGAACCCTGTAGTGTTTGTACAAAATATAAAATTTGTTACAATCAATAAAATAATGGTGTGTGAGACGTTTTCCATTTGCATGGGTAAATTCTGTTTTAAGTAGAATTCACCCTATGTTTGTTGCTTTGATTGGCTAAACGTGTGTCAGACATCTTCCAACCCATGTTTTGAGGAGAATCATATTTAGCTATGAAATAGTCTTTCAACTGTAATGTATTGTAAAAAAGAATTAGTTGGGGAATATTCTAAGAATTTATAGAGTGAAAAAGTGAATACGCTACCTCGTTTAGCCAATCAAAGCAACGAACATAGGGTGAATTCTACTTAAAACAGAATTTACCCATGCAAATGGAAAACGCCTCACACACCATTATTTTGTAGGTTGTAACAAATTTTATATTTTGTACAAATACTACAGGGTTCGAATAATTTTTGCTAGTCACTATAGGCATTCAATGTAATTTATTCACTACAGCCACCACTAATGTGTCCTGCCACCAAACAAGTTTAGTTACAATGGAAGCCCTGTGTAATTTTGGCTATACTGCGAGTTTCTCAATTCGAACTACCATATTATGGAAGCGAAAGAAGTTTCTAAATTCTAAGACCAAAAGAAGGCAAGAAAAAATATATTACATTTATAACTACTGGTTATTAAAGTGCAATTTGAGGAAATAGCGTAGAATTTCATATTTCAACACCACATCGCGACCTGCGTATTGAGTTTTTTATTTTTTTGTATAATCTGACAGGCTAATCTATACCAAACGTGCACTTGTCGTCAAAGAACGTGCAATACAGGGTGTGTAATTAATGAAAAAAATACTACAGGGTGTGTAATTAATGGAAATAATACAAGTCTTGCGTATGAATATAGTAATTATTACAATTACCCCGCTTTTCTGCTAGGCCAGTCGAATTAGGATTCTCGTATATGGTGCTCGTGGACATAATTAGTAATGAATGTTTCTCTTCACAGGATTGTTGTAATATTGGTCCTAATCAACATACTAAAAGTCCTGAATGATCCGCCTTGTGCTAACTCCGCCATCTTGGAAAATGGCGGAGGATCACACATCTTCATTCGGTTTTTGGCTAATTTCTCAAAAATGGTTAATTTTAGAAAGAAAATGAACTAGACCAATTTGAAAGAGCAGAAAATTTCCTATTAGATAGAACTTTTACATTTCTCTCAAAAGTTAAATTCTTAAAAGGTAAAGGTAAATTTATTCTCTAAAAAATATGGCCACTTGTCGGATTATGAAATTATCAATTTGCTAAAAATTGTCACTTTTGCAGGATTACTGAAATGTTTTTGGGATTAATTGATCATTATTCAACTCTTAAAGTAAAGTCCATACTTTTAGAGACCCGAAGGTTCATCGCAGACCACTAGGCGTTTTGGTGAGATGAAGAGTGGTCAGCACATCGGCTGTCCTCGCCACTTTCTTGATCTCAGTTTGTTACTGATTTGAATACAATGTATAATTTATTATTTCTAGCATACATTGGTAAAGAATGACTTTAGGGAGGAAGGTAGATATTGTTGATATCAACGTAGATACTGTTGCTGGTAATAATACATATCATTGCATGAGAGGAATTAAGTGCGTCACGCCTTCAACAGCTATGAAGAAATTTCATCCATGGTGAGGTCAAAATCTACATTATCACTAGAAACCGTTGAATCTATTCAAAGTATACCAATAAAGAATTTTCACAGCGATATAGACGAGCTTTTACGAGCAGTGGTCGTGCAAGATATACATGCTTTTCATCCAACTGAATCAGATAATCCGATGACAGATTGTAGTGACGTGCTTTCGATGTGTGGTAAGTGGCTAAATACTCCCGGGCTGCCATCTTGGAGTGGTTTTATGGCGAAGATAACGGAACATATACCTTATGAAGTTACCAAGGTCCAATTTCTACAATTTGTGCATATGCCAGTAAGCAATTACGAAACCATAAACAGTGTTCTTCACTACGCTTGCAAAGTGTCCCAAGAAACAAAGTAAAAACATTGTCTTGTGACGTTCGATCAGCCATTATACGCACAAGCATGCGATATCGTACCTTTCTCTTCAGATTTAACTAACATCACGGTGCGACTTGGAGGTTTCCATATGTTAATGTCTTTCATGGGCGCCATCGGACACATCATGTCAGGCAGCGGTTTGAAGGAGTTATGGGCCACTGTTTATATTACAAATTCAATTGATAAAATGACGTCTGGTCACCAATACGCAAGGGATGTTCGAGCTCATTTGTTAACACAAAGAGCATTGGCACATACTTTGCTGAACAGCATAGACATTCCCGATGAGATAAAAGTAAAAATATCAAACATTGCCAAAGAAGCTATCAATGGATTAGATACTTACGAATCCATTAATGGCTCTGCAGTAGTTAAGGATCTTTTAAACAAATTTTAAGATTGCCTTACATCGATAGCTGAAAAAGGACCAACTGCAAAACTTTGGATACAATACTTCCATATGGTGACTATTCTAAAGAACTTCATAAAGACAGAAATGATGAGTGATTGGGAGCTACACTTGATATGTGTGAAACAAATGATGCCGTTCTTCCACGCTGCTGGCCACTTAGCATATGCCAAATCTTGTCAAATGTACTTTCAACTTATGAGCGTTCTTCATACAAAGTTAACCGAAGCGGAGATGGGAGCATTCATGAGAAGTTTTGCAGTCAGAAGAACAGACAAATTGTGGGCTGGGCTATGGACCGATATGACTATTGAACAGACGCTTATGAGAACCATGAAAACTGTTGGAGGTCTGAGTCGAGGAAGAGGAGTGTCAGAAAGTGTTGTGTCAAAGTGGATACAAGGCTCGCCAGTATCATCTGAGGCAGCTGAAAGCTTCGAGGAATTTTGCAATGTAAGGCCGTTCACAGTGAGCCAACATGTTGATCTCGGGAAAACAAGAATGCAAAAGGACGATCAAGATACGAAGATATTTGTGAGCTGGCTTGAAATATACTGTCCATTTGTGGAACGGAAGGAATTATAATCCTTATCGACAGGTGTCAGTGCAGATGACACAATCACCTGCCACAGAAGTGTGGAAATAGGAAAAGCTATAATGAAGAGCTTAGTAGGTCAGAACTTGAAATTAAAAAAGAAAGACAAAGTGATTCCATTAAGCTCAATGAACCATAATACTGTAAGAGTTTATGAAAAGGTTGTGCCTGTAAATACGAATTTGCTGTTCCAAAGAATCATAAAAACAGTTCAGGACGACAACCAACTGAAGAACTGTTTTAAATATTAACTTTCCTCCTTACCACAATTCCTATTTGATGAACGAGGAATGAGAAAATGTGTCAAATCAAGCCTCTTTTCATGTTTCGACACAATGGACCCACAGATACTGCACCCTAACGAATGTAAACTTGTTGTTGATGGTGGTTTTATACTTCACCGTGTGCTATGGCCTCGTCAAGGCACATTTCAAGACACCTTAAAAATCATTATGGTTTGAACTGCACTGTGGTGTTTGATGAATATGGTGAAACTACCAAGAACACAAAAAGTGTGTTCTTAGTAGTTTCGCTCGGACATACGCCACAAAAAGATGCGCACACTACGAGGTGAAGAAGGACACCCAAGTAAAAGTTTCACAAGAAATTTTCCTTTCTAACGAATGAAACAAGTCTAAACTCATTGGTTTACTAACATAATTACAAAATCATTCCATCAGCGCCTTGCAAGCTAAAGACGATGCTGACACACACATTGTAAACACAGCCATAAACGTTGCAAAATCACAACGAACTGCAACTGTTGGTGAGGACATTGATTTATTAGTTCTTTTAATTTCCTTCACTCCAGATGGGAACGATGTAATCTTCGTAAAGCCAGGAAAAGGAAAGGTACCCACTAAAACGTACGCTGCCACGCAACTGAAGGAGAAGCACCCCAACCTCAAAGAACACTTTCTGTTCGCTCATGCGTTAAGTGGTTCTGACACGACTTCAGCCTTCTTTCACAATGGAAAAACCAAGACAATTGCACTATTTAACAAGAGAGAAGACATTCGAGATGTTGTATCTTCAATAATCCTGATGCTACCAAGAATGAGATTTGTGAAGTAGAAGAAATGTTCGTCCCTGGATTGTACGGAGCTGACAAATCAGATAAATGTCTTGATGACTACAGGTATAAATGTTTTAACAGAGAAATTCCAAGAGGAAAATCGAAGTGAAGTTGGATAGTCTTCCTCTGACTTCAGATGCAGCCTCCATGCACATGTTGAGGGTTTTCCATCAAGTGCAGTTATGGAGAGGAAACAACTTGATCCAGAAGAATGGGGATGGAAAGCTCATGGAAACATTCTTCTACCTATCCCAATGACTCAAGCACCGGCACCTGACGAACTAATGAAACTAATTTCATACTCCTGCATAAAAACTGTGAAGGTCGTTGTTTATGCAAAAAAGCACGGATGAAATGCACTGATCTTTGCGCTCACTGCAGCGGCATGGAATGTAGTAATCAACCTGCAATAGAAATAATGGATGATGAGAATGAAGATGGAAATTAGAAAGACTATTACCTTCGTGGATTAGGCCTCCACGTAAAAAAAACGCGCCAACTGGCCTTACCTCCCAATATGGTAAAGGTGGTGTGCAAATAGGCCTTATATTACAAACATTATAAGTAATATCTGCGCTTGCGATTTAAAAATCACGAAGCAGAAAACATATCTTTATTAGCAAAGGTGGTTTGACTAGATAAGGAAGGGAACATTTCTCTGCGCTCAAATACTCGAGAAATATTCTACAATTCATCCTTTAGCCATTTTTGAGAAATTAGCCAAAAACCGAATGAAGGTGCCTGAACGTCCGCCATTTTTCCAAGATGGCGGCGTCAGCACAAGTCGGATCATTCAGGACTTTAAGTATGTTGATGAGGACCACAATTACAACAATCCTGTGAAGAGACAATTTCATCCCAAGGAAGAAAATCATAAATATATCTCGAGGAGTGTGGATGTGCTGACCACACGTCATCTCAACAAAAAATGCCGTGTGGATGGTGATAGTTCTTTGGGGCTCTGAAGTCAGGGAGTCTAGTTTAAGAGTTGAATAATGATCAATTAATCCCAAAAACATTTCAATTATCCTGCAAAAGTGACAATTTTTAGCAAAATGGTAATTTCATGATCCGAAAAGTGGATATATTTTTTGGCGAATAAATTTACCTTTACCTTTTAAGAATTTACCTTTTGAGAGAAATGTAAAAGCTCTACCTAATATGAAATTTTCTGCTCTTTCAAATTGGTCTAGTTCATTTTCTTTCTAAAATTATTCGTTTTTGAGAAATTAGCCGAAAACCGAGTGAAGATACGTGAACGGCGGAGTTAGCACAAGGCGGATCATTCAGGACTTTTAGTATGTTGATTAGGACCACTATTACAATAATCCTGTGAAGAGAAAAATTCATTACCAATTATGTCCACGAGAGGTACCTAATTCGACTGGCCTATGAAGCCTAGTGACAGCTATGTAATAATAGACGCATTCAAGAATTTGTGTATTTGACACGAGACGAGTTTAGTTACAGTGAAAGCCTTGTGTAATTTCAATTTTAAATTTCCATATTGTAGAGTCACAATAATAGCAACTTGAGTGCAAATTGTCTTTTATTCTTTACCAAGGACGTACAGCAGCAAAATGCGAACTTGTATATTTCCCATACTATAGAAATATGCTAATAGCAACTTGCATTCTCTAATTGTCTTTATTCTTTACCGAGGACGTACAATCTTGGTCTTGAATTTCACATACTGTAGAATTATTTATATAGCAACTTAAGAGCATACAAATTTCATTTCCTAATAACTAGCGAATGCAATGCACAGAGGATAAACATGAGCAAAATACAGTTTTTGTTTCAAACCTTATACCATGGTGAGTCGCGTTTTCATGGATAATGTGCAGCACCAGACTCCCCCTGTACCACAGAAGCCTATTCGGCGAAGTACATCCCATCACACTGTATGTATGGTCCATCTCCAACGTTCCACCAGTGACATAAGCCCCTGACGATACCAGGCTGCAGGCTTTGAAGCAAAGAACTCAGTAATGCCAGTTGTCACATTATCCACGGAATGGAATTGTCTGCCCCGCAGGAAATGTGCCATGGAACGAAACAGATGAAAATCAGATGGCGCAAGGTCGGGACTGTAAGGTGTGTGTGTGGTAAAATATCCACGCCATCCATGTCCGCAATGTGCTAGCGGACTCTTCTTGACCTGTGGCATGGAGCGTTGTCAAATTCGAGGAGCAGTCGCTTTCAGTTCACCAGTGCTGGATAACGACGGCGCAAAATGTCGTATACCCGTTGCAGCTGTTCAGCATACAATGTCCCATCTACGGAACGACCATGTGGAACGAGCTCCCAGTGCAACGGACCTTCGAAATTCCACCACACACAGCATTGTCTTCTCTTCAAAGCGCCCTCTTTGAACCACTGGCTGCTCCTCGGTACCTGGTCGTAGCCATTGTTCCCGGTCTCAGGATAACGAAGAAAGATCCACTTTTCATAATTCGTGATGATCCGCCGCCAAAACCTGTCGTCAGTTGGGTTTCGAAGCAGTTCTTAACAAAGGGTCACACGTTGTTGAGCTTGAGCGGGAGTCAAATCATGGGGAACCATTCTCGGTTGACTGGAGCGAAACCCAAGTTGATGCAGATGACGAACGACACTGGTTTGTGATGTCTGGACCTCATCTGCCAGCTGACGGGTACTGGTTCTGGGTTTCCTTCAACAGCGTTCAGGAGGGCATCGATATCCGTCGTCACAGGGCGTCCACTCTTGGGCTTGTCATCAGACCGAAAACGTTGAAACCACTTTCTAGCTGTGGACAGTACCTTCACCTTCTACGGCACAAATTTCTTTGGCTGCTACTGCTGCATTCAACCCCTTTTTCCAGTAATGGCGCAGAAGCACATGACACACAAGTTTCTCCTCAGCCATTGTTCAGCAAACTGTGTATTCAACACGTAGTTCCTCCAACACACCATTAGCGCTGTGATCAGACAGACACGTTTTCTCCCACCACCACCCAACGCTACGAACATATGACTGGTATTAGGATATAAACACGCATTTTGCAGTTTCATAGTTTTGGGAAGCGAATTTCTCCAATCCCGGATACTGCGAGTTTTGTCAATTCAATCTGTCCTATTTTGAAAGCGACAATAGGTAGAAATAAGTTTAGAATCATTGTGAAAATTTGAGGCTGGGATGAAAAGAGCCGCCATATCTTGAAAAGGGTAAGTGGTAGAGAGAAGCAAATTTCACATTTTACATTACCGACTCGGATAACAAACTGCAAATTTCTCAAATCGGTGTCTAAAATGTCAAAATTCGACAAATTCAAACCACCATATCTTGGAAGCGACAACAGGTAGAGAGAGGCAAATGTCACATTCGACATTATCAACTCGAATAATATATAAACTGCAAGTTTTCAATTCTAAGACCAAAAGAGCAAAATTCGAACCGCCATATCTTGGAATGGGTAGGTGGTAGAGAGAAGCAAATTTCATATTCTGCATCAACGACCCAAATGACATATAATCTGCGACTTTCTCACTTTTGCGTCTAAAATGTCAAAATTCGAACCACTATATTTTGGAAGCGGCAATAGGTAGAACGAAGTTGTTTTCGTATTTGACATTCTCGGGACTAAAATATATTGCATTATAAGTTTTCTTATTCTACGACCACGGGGGGCGAAGTTAGCAAACTGACTTCAACTTTGACCTCGAGGTCACCACTTTTTTCACATGTAGTATTCAACGCCTTCATACCAAATGTAAAAACAGAATTTCAATACGTCTTGCCGTTTACGAGATATATAGTTAAATATTTGACCGTGGACCTTTGGCTAATGGTCCCTAATTGCCAAAATTTGTCGAATCATCACCAAATTTCGGAATTAGGTAGCTGATGATGTAAATCGACAAGGCCATTATAAGGAGAGATTTCTCGATTTATAATGGGAGATTTTTCGATATTTCGAGCCGTTTTCGAGATATGGGGGCTAATTGCCATAATTTCGTCGGATCATCACTAAATTATGGATTTAGATAGATTATGATGAAAAACGACAACGGGTTTATAGGGGGAGATTTTTTATTTATTTTTGCGATATTTTGAGCCGTTTCCGAGATATCGGGGCTAATGGTTCGTAATTGCCAAAATTTCGTCGGATCATCACCAAACTTCGGAATTAGGTAGATTACGATGAAAATCGACAAGTGCTTTATAAGGGGAGATTTTCGATCTATTTTTGCAATATTTTGAGCCGTTTCCGAGATATCGGGGCTAATGGTTCTAATTGCCAAAATTTTGTCGAATCACCACCAAACTTTGAATTTAGATAGATTATAATGGTGAAAACAGAACTTCGATATGTGCAGCCGTTTACGAGATATACAGTTAAAATATTTAACCTTTAACTAGGTTGTAGGGTGTGGTATAGAAACTGACTTCAGATTTCTGTTGTAATCTCTGCTATGTTAAATACGTCTTCGTAGTCTTTTATGAAATCTCTGCTATGTTAAATAAGGGCTGGTTCGTAGCCTTTGTAATCTCTGCTATGTTAAATAGGGATTGGAGGAAGGTGCCGTAGTCTTTTATAAATAGGGGCTGGACCGTAGCCTCTGTAAGGGTTGAAAAAAGAGCTTCGTACCCTCTGCTATCGTGCGTTGGTATTTAGGGTTGAAATCTCTGCTATTATGCACTATCTAATATGTTAAATAGGGGATGAAAAAAGGGGCCGTAGCCTCTGCTATGTTAAATAGGGGTTCGTAGTTCATCTCTGCTATGGTGCTATGTAGGGGGATGAAAAAGAGCTTCGTAGTCTTTTATGAAATATTTGCTAGCGGATAAAAAAAAAGGTGCCATAACCTTTTATAAAATGAGTGCTATGTGGGGTTAAATAGCGTAACTAGCATATATTCGTGTGTAATCTCTGCTATGTTAAATAAGGGTTGGAAGAATGTGTTCGTAGTCTTTTATAAATAGGGAATGCGAAAAAAGAGGTCGTAGCCTTCTCAAATAGGGGCTGAAAACGAGTTCTACGAGGTGCTCAATTTCTCATACCTGGATGATACTCATGTCCAGGTATGAGACATAAGTATCGTGTCCTGGAAAAAAATTGCGATTTTTAAGAAAGTGCAGTCAGGTGACGTCCACCTACTCACAAGAATTTGCTAATGAAGACTCCTATGACTAAAAATTATAAAGTTATATAATTTGTTATTGATAAAGTTAGATGAAAATACATAAAATTTATAAAATGCGTTAGTTGATAAAATATTTTTAAAAATTCAGAGTGATGCATGATAAATAATACATAGATTACGTAACATACCATAATTAGACTACATAATAGTAAGACTTCAGATGACTAAAGTTATCTTTGCAAGTAAGTAATAATGAAGTGAATATGGTTAAAGAACGTTTTTCAATATTTAATGATGTGTAAAAAAAATCACTTGAGGTTATTTTTTAATGAAAGCATCCTACATAATGCTTGGGGTATATTTATTATTTTCCGTCAGTGCGTAGTAATCGATTATCATTTTAAAGAAACTGTCACGATCTTGTGAAAATTTACGTAGCGGAATGAATGCATTAAACTTAACAAATTACTTATTTATTGAAAATACAATAAAAGAAGAATGATTAATTTTGATTAATTGTGTGTTCTTAATGGGAAATATCTTGAAAGAGAGACTGTAATCGTGGAAAGAGAATTATCAAGGTTAGTTTGAAACGAAACGATGGATTTCATGAAAAGCTGGAAGGAGAAGGTACTATTTGGATTTGCAGTGCGCATCCTTTCTCCTACATTATCCCAGTCTGAGCCATAGATGTCCAAAGGCCATAATTGAATGAAACTCAATTCAACACAAGTGGATCAAATGTGACGATGATGACTGCTGTCAAGCACAATGGCGTGCAAATAGTACTAGGATGCAAATTTATAAATCGTACTGGCATTATGTACATCGATTCACACTTTTCATAGTTATTACTACATAGTTACATAATTCATGGATAAGTTTAATGCGTTCATGAAACAATTCCATCCAGTTTGCTAGTTTCATCCAACAAGCCACAAAAGTAAGTTGCTTCTTGAGGTTTCCAACAGTTTCTGAGTTCATTGAAATCCTCAAGCACGTTATTAAGGCCACTTCCTCCACTTTTCTTTGGGTTCTAAGGCAGACGAATACCTTAAAAGATTAGAAGAAGCACTCTGAATTCATTGAACCTTTCGCTGACACTAGCTATACTACATTGGATCCCTTCCGTAGCATGGAACATACTTGAATTATGCAGCGGGCGGATATTTACCATGCTGAAGAAACCTTTCGCTATTAATTTTTGATGGTCCTGCACTGATGAGAGAGGTCATGTAAACGTAAGTTTCATGGTATGATGCGCAGATTCCAGTGGACGATAACAGATGGAATAGATATTTTGACCCATATAATCGGTGAAGGGTGGTTAATAACAGGCTTGTTTGCATAGGTGACAGGAATAATTTTGGCCTTTGTTGATATTATAGCATGGTTTATCATAATGCACTTCCTGTTAACTTTGTGATTCAGATGCATTTTTCTTCGTCATTACTCCAGAAATGAGGTTAATTGGATACTAACGTCACCATTGTTTTTCTGATTAAATTCTAGTCCAAAATCATGTATCACATTACCCTATTCCTATTTAAAAAACCTGACCGGAATTCAAGATGGCCGCCGTCAAGAACCACCCTACCATACGACTTCCCCCTAG
This sequence comes from Lepisma saccharinum, assembly GCA_022664845.1. Lineage (NCBI taxonomy): Eukaryota > Metazoa > Arthropoda > Insecta > Zygentoma > Lepismatidae > Lepisma > Lepisma saccharinum. The sequence goes on along the minus strand of JAGDQP010017169.1, from coordinate 2,274 downwards.
GTCTAGTATGTACCCACGTTGTTGTTATTCACTTTTTCTCATTAATACGCAGTTTACAAGGGGTGGTAATGCACTTATTATTGTGCACTTGCTGACAGTGGTGAGCGACATTTCAATATGCCATTTCGGGTGTTTCCAGTTCAACAGAGCAGCTGATTTTTATGTGTATGGTCTTTCTCTGGGACTTCCTTCCTCTGCGTGAAATTTTATGGTAGGTTTCGATATGAGCTCATTGTTATTTCCCTTACTTCCCTCCTTAAACATGTTGAAGATGTTGAACGACGAGACAGCTTATCTGTCTACATTGATCTATGATCAGCTTTAATACTGGTACGTCTTGTATAATTCTGCTTGCACGCGCTGTGAACCCGAATAGTATTTTCTTCTTCAAACTTTTCATGCAGTCCATCGTTTCATTTCAAACTAACCTCCATAGCGTTCGTAATTATTTTTTCACTATTACAGTTTCTCTTTCACGATATTTCCCACAAAGATTACACAATAAGTCAAAACCAACCATTCTTCTTTTGTTGTATTTCCAATAAGTAAGTAAATTGTCAAGTTTAATGCATTCATTCCACTTCGTACATTTTCACAAGATCATGACGAATTTTCTTTAAAATGATAACCGATTACTACGCTCTGACAGAAACAAATAAATATAACCTACAACATTCAATTGAAAATACCACATCTTCAAAGATAAGTTATATAAGAAACTAAAATTACATACTAAATTTAATTTCCAACTAATAGAAATATGACTAACCTTTTATGAGATTCTATTTGCTGTTGCTGAGCACAGAAAATAGTTTAATATTGAAAAGTACCTCCTTGCTTTTTCTACCTTTTTCGCTGCTCACATAGAAATTTTGACGTGACTCAAACTTGTTGCAAGCTGGCATGCTATCTGGGTACGTGATATATCGCATGAAAAGGCCGCCAGAATACAATACCAATTCATCACCTATTTTACTTGGTATGATACATAATTCCATTGTTGTTAGTTTTTTCTCTAAGAAAAATTTAAGTAACATAGGTATGATTTAAAAAAAATGTACGTTGCGGGTGGCGGCCATATTGGATTCTGACCCTTCGGAACACTTTTTCCTTGTGTTAACATTTCTAATGGGAATCACGGAAGTTTGAAGTTTCTGAAAATGTTAGTTTCATTTAGTCTGTTGGGGGGGGGGGGGGGGGAGGTACCCTAGCTCCCCTACTATAAGGTGATATACTTGTAAAATATGGAGTTTATTTAACTTGTACTAAGGTCTTCGTAAAATTGTGTTCCTGAATGTTCAAAGTACCTACCTCCCTTATCTCGTAATCTAGTTAGTATTTTCTTTGAAATACCCTGAAACACATGAACTTTAGTATTGAAAGGGATGAATAATTGTAACAAATTTAACCTAAAAAAAATATTTTTATATGGGCCAGTCTATTAACTTTGGACTTCACGATTCGCCCTGTAGCCATTAAAATCCACACTCATGCCGGGACCTTCGAGTCGTTGACCTACCGCCGTAGACATCAAAGCCACCCGTCAGGCGACAAATTTAACCGTGCTGCCCCATTCCCTGAGGTCTAGTGGCATAACTTTCAATGTTATTAAATGGCAACACGGGTCAAGTAACACAGTTTAAAAGATTTGATTTAGAATGCAGGTAATTTTACTTCAAAGGCAAAACAAATGTTTCATGTCTCAAAACAAATGTTTAACATAATTTAATGTTTGTACATGAATTGATAAAAATGTTATACTCGTCAGAACTTTATAAACTGCCAAAAATACTAACTTACATTATGCCATGTTACGTAATAGGAAGTTAGTTTCTAGTTTTACTTTAAAAAAAAAAAAAAGAAAGAAAGAAAAAAAAGGGTTCAGTCAAATGAAAAGGTCCAATTGCAAATATCCGGACAACGTGTTGAGTGGTTCCATACTCAAGCCAAGGAGTTCTTCTTCCAGGGCATTCATCATCTCGTGTCAAGGTGGTTAAGTGCCTCAACACGCAATGGTCATTATACAGTGTGTTCCGTAATTCCTATGACAGCGTTTGGGAGTTGAAAGTAGACATCAAAACAAACAAAAAACTATATGGACACAAATCGCAAAGCGGCGTCCTTTACGAGTTATGGGTGTGGGAAATTTGGCGGCACGGAACTTTGAGACGCTATAGCACAAAGACGAATGGCCGTGACACAGGCGGCGTAGAATTTCATAAAGGAAGTCATATGCGTTGTATCAAAAAATATCAAAATCAAAACTCCAGAACA